>JAVJIF010012462.1:0-102723 GCA_038442645.1 Agave tequilana
AGTTGTGTTCTTGCTTTCTTCCCTTTGTTTTCTTTATTCGTGCAATTGGTGATTATTCTTTGGTGTTGCTGCCCTCTGCGCGAGAGATTCCAGTATGCACAATACTGTTATAGCTCAATTTGTATTTGGTTCTCCTCTTTTTGCAAGAAGACTAGGTCCAAATCGTGTTTTCTCTGTTTTTTTTTAGATTTAATTTTCCCTATTTTTTTCTTATCTTTTCTTCTATTTTTCCGCAACAAAATAATATGTTTGTTTTTTTCTACTTTTTTTCTTTATTTTTTCTTTTTGATATTTCCAAGAAAACTTTTTATTAATCTAAAAAATTATGTTTAATTTTGTTTTTCTATTTTTCTTTACTTTTTTATTTTTTCAGCAATTTTTTTATTAACTCAGAAGAAGAATATGTTAGTTCTTATACTCCTTTCCGTCTATGCAGACCCCTAAATGCAATACATGATAGAAATAAACTAAAGAAAATTGGAAAAATTGGAAAGAAAAGAAAGAGTAAAATTAAATAGAAAAGATATACTATTAAATCAAGTATTTAACAATAAGATAAATTATATAGTTAGAATATTTATACCAGACATGTAGATTATACTTTATTTATAAAGTAATGGGGAATGATCTAAAGGCAATTAGAATATGCAATAATTTAAAAGTTTTAACAAATTATTAATCTTGGACTCGGATTATAAATTTTTAATTCAAAAAAATAGAGTTATAACTAATGTTTTTCTATTTGATTTCAATAATTTAGTAATAACATATGTTATCAATTTATTTCATCTGTAATTTTTTTTTCTTTGAAGTGGCCGGTGGGTATTTAGATTGGGATAATAAAGTGTGCCTTCTTGAATTTAAATTCTGGCCATGTCACTGCTGGCAAAGGATCTGTCTCGATGAGAAGTGATGTTGAAGACTACTCAGTTCAATGGTGTGCTTTGGCGAGATGACATGCACTGTGAGTTTTCAAATAGCCATAATAAGCAGCAACAAGAATACTTTTTGCTCACCGCTTGGATGATCCCACACCCGGTGGGGCTCACTCGCATGGACGGATCACCGCGCGCGGTGACCGGAGGTGAGCAAAAAAAAACTCCAGCAACAAACGGGCAGCCCTTCTGTTATTGTAAGAAATTAGATCTTTTATGTCTTGGCTCATGCAAAAAGTATGTGTTCTTTTTATAAAAAAAGTGCTTGAATTTTACAAATTGTTACATGATGTTCAATATGTAACAGCCGTACACGTACTGACTTAAAAAAAATAGATTTAACTAATTAAATTGATTAGGAGAATATCAGTTATTTATTTATTTACAACTTTCAATTTTATCTCTATTTAAAGAAATATTTATTTGATAAAATAAGATGGACACTCAACTAACTTGTGGTGATCTTGTAGCGTATAGTTGTTAAAAAAAAAAAATGACCTCCATCAAGATGTTGACGTGTGTCCGAGTGACAATTCACCGCATTTGAGGCGTTACGTCATCCAATTCATTCAATAGCCTCCGCCGTTCCAGATCCTCCTGGAGTTTCGTTCAGATTTCTCCCTCTCAAAGTCTCGAGTTTGCGGCTCTGTTGATGAGACACCCCCCACTCGGAAGTGAAATCACCTAGAGGGGGGGGTGAATAGGTGATAAGGCTAATCTAAGAACTAAATGCGGAATTACAAAACTAATTTGCAACAACACTTAGTGCAATCAACGAGTGTAGCCGAATTCCCCGTGAAGGGCTCTGGACTAACTCCTCTTGATTCCTCTGAAAGAGTTGAGCGCTATATGAAGCTCTCGTGGTTAAGCACAAGTAAGGCACACACACAAACAAGCCAAGCATATAATATGAATGAGTAATATGAATAGATGCAAGGCACAAAATAAAGAGAGAGTTTAGAGCCAATGGATCAAACGCAAACAACAAGATGTGTTTCGAGGTTCGAGCACCGAGCTCTACGTCCCCGCCTTCACCGAGAAGTTTCCAATCCACTAGGAGTACCGAACTCCTCTCTCAACCAATACAACCTCCACCGAGGCAATACAAATGGTTTACCGAAGACCGGAGTACCGAACTCCACCAATACAACCAAATCCACCTCACCGAGAGGGATACAAGCACAATCCACCTCTACCGAAGAGGATATAATACCAACCAACTCCACCTCACCAAGAGAGAGTAACCACACCTCAATCTCTACCAAAGAGGGAGCAACAACAACCCAAATCCACCTCTACCAAAGAGGGATATCCAAATAAAAAGGGTTACAACAAGTGGTTACAAAGACCACAAACTAAATTTTCCCACATAAAGATCCTATAGAATAGGATAGAATGATATAGCTCAAGTGGAAATCAAGGTGTTTTGGGATCAAATAACAAAGAAAAATCCTTGGGAAAACACTTGCAATATGATAGAATGAGGATCTAAAGCAATATCCCAAAAACCTATTTTTCTTTGATTTTTTCAAAACCTTGAAAACAAAATAAAGATGAATCTTTTAGCTTTAAAACACTTTTTGAAAGCTTGTAAAAACACTGGAGAGTATAGAATTTTTGTTTTAAAAATCTTAGCCAAAATCTCAAAGAAATGGGGCTTATATAGCCTCCAACAAAAAACGAGCCGTTAGTTGACTTTTCAGCCTAGGCGCTGACGGTCGACCAGCTCGGTTGACCGCCAACGGTCATATTTTTGACCATTGGAAGCAACCGGTCGACCGTCCGATCGACCGCCCAAATCCAGAGAGTAAAGCTCTCTGGCCGGTCGACCGTGCCAACGTGCACAAGTTTGTGCACGTCGGTCGACCGACCGGTCGACCGACTCTGGATCCGGTTGCCCGGCCCGGTCGACCGCCAGAGCCTGGCAGTTCTGTTTTGGGAGAGAAAAACTTGTTTTAAATAATTCTAAAAATTTCATAAATCTTCTAAAAATTTCACAAAATAGTTTCTAACATTTTATTGATATACAAACATGTGTTAAAAATTTCAACACAAATATCAAACATTTTGAACCATTTTTGTGTTATGAAAAAAATTACCGAAAACAAAAACTGTATTTTTCCAAACTTTGATTTTTCAAATAAACTTTGTCCAAAACATATCCAAATATAAAAACATGATACTTAATCATTTTAAAACATGTTGCATATGGACATAGGTCCAATATACATGAACATATACATATCATTGTTTTTGTCTTTTATTTCCAAAATATGTTTTTGTTAAAAACACAAAACACCAAACCTCATGAATAGGCATCTCAACATAAGTTTGTCTAAGAAATTAAGCTTACATGTATATAGAATATATCTAATATACACTTAAACAAAGTAAACTTATATTGATACTATCTATTCATGAAAACCAATATCGGTTAAACCAAAAACCGAAAACCATATCCAAAACTGAAACATGTGTGTATTGTGAACTTGAGCATATCACACTATCTAATATTTACACATGGATCTAAAACACAAACTAAACTATGGTACCGAGATCTTCTTGACGAACTCCGTCTTCAAGTCGACTTGATCCAACCGTGATCCACCGAGCTTGACTCCAATGAGTACTATAAATGATCTTTATGCTCGGGCTCTTGAATCACCATGAAAGGTTTCAAAACTCCTTTGTTGAAGCTAATCACCAACTAACATCTTGGTTAATGATCTGAAACTAAACATCACAGATTATTAGTAAATATAACTACATGAGTTAATCATCATCAAAACTAGAGTGGAAGGCCTATATGGGCCAACAATCTCTCCCTTTTTCATGATGATAAACTCATGGAGTTATATATGCATGGATTAAAGTTAAGCTTCAAAGAAGCTCCCCTTAACTTATGCATCACAATAAAAATAAGATATTCAATGAACATATGATACTAACAAATGTATGCATCAACTAGGAGAGAGAAACATGCATAAATCAACCATAAAACGGAACATGCATAATCAACCATAAAACTTTCTCCCCCTTTTCTCCAAATCATTTTTCTCACATATTTATTGTTTATTGTAAGATGCATAAACTCAATATATGCATAAACATAAATCCTTTTTTCCGAAAACATGCATATATACTAAAATACTTCTCCCCCTTTTTGTAAATCATCAACAAAGGGGTTAAAGTAAAACAAAACAATGTTTTTCCCCCTTTTTGTCCGAAAAAAAGAATCATAAAGGGGTGACATCAAACAAATCAATAATAAGAATATATGCGATATACATTCATGAAGAGGAAGACGCTAAGTTAACTTCCCTACATATATGCATTACATGAAGAAAGGATGAAAGCTTTAATTCACATAACACAAAATATGCAATGCATAAGAAGAGATGTGAAGCTCCCCCACACGTGTATCCATAAAGAAGATTTATCAAGCTCCTCAATATAAGATACACTCAACATGAATCTATATGTAGAAGAGATGTTAAGCTCCCCTTGCATATATGCAATCATATCAAAACATTTTTAACATTTCTTATTAAAACACAATTTAATTTTCTCAATAAAACAAATTTTGAGATATCTTAGTAAATCAAATTTTAAAACACCATATAAATCTTCATGGATACCATTGAAAGAAATAGATCAATAGATGCCAATTAAAAGTAAACAAAATCTTGATACCAATTGTGAATATTTGTCATTTAGAACATATTAAAATACCAATAAAATCAATTTCAACATAAAGTGTGGGAGTAGAAATCACAGTAAAAACAAATACCAATTGAAAGATAAAAATGATTTTTTTTCTCCCCCTTTATGAAATACCAAAAAACGGTGCATAAGCTTGTATTGAATACCAATTGAAAACTAGTCAATTGAAACATAATAGTCATTTAAAAATTAAGCTTAGCATATTCAACATTTGTGCTCAACAATATAGGGATATAGTAAGCACAAATAAAACATGTATAGGTGTATGAAAAATGAGTATCAATCAAATAGATGATACCAAATGAAAGCATACATACACAAAACCTATATGAGTATAACAAAATGTCAATATTGATTTCAATTGAAAAGATCCAATGATACCAATTGAACAACATAATATCAAGTGTATACCTCATATCATCTACCACCCATTTCATGCACATGTTTAAAATGATTTCCAGTAAAGAGCATACAAGGCATGGTCTCCCATCCAACTGCCCTTGGAAGGTAGGGGTTTTCAAAGATAGGTTTGAAAAATATAGTATGTTTGAAAATTCTACCATAACGAAGAATACCGCAACTAGTTAAATGGAACACTTGAAAACCAGTACGAAATCCTTCAAGTAAGGAATAAAACAAAATTATATTTCATGAAACACATGTAAATCACATGGTCACTAAACACCAAAGTCCATAAAGCCCATATCATGCTCATGAAAACAAAGTCATGAGAAAACAATAAGTAGGTGAGTGTACAAGGTATATGTAAAAACATATAATCATGAAAATAGACATTCAAGCTCAAAGTTCCTCAATACATGAAAATCATAAACTCGATTTCTTCAAGGCATATGTATGTCAAGTACAAACTAAAATATACATATATATCCAAAACATAACGAGTCCACAAATGTATATGCATGAAGGCACGTGCTCAAAGGATGTATATGCATAATCATAGTTTGGACAAGATGGACATATACATGAAGCTAACATGAAACATGAAAATCGTCAAAACTAAATTTTCATTAAAAAATAATATTACTTCAAGGCATATGTATGTTTTGACAAACAAGAAGTATACATACATATCCCTAAACAATTGAGTTCTTAATAAAGATTTGCTTGAAAAGCAAATGACTCAAGGGGTATACATGTATATCTTAAAGTTTGGCAAAATAAACATATACATGAAGTGAAACCACATGATCATAAAACATGTCCAAAATGAGGAATACAAGTTTAAAATGTATGAATCATCAAAACTAGACTATACTAGCACATCTAATGGGTACAAATGAGCGTTTAAGCACAAACATATAATGATCTATTTGTGTCCCACTATTGTACAAGTATATATCCTAGTATTAATAAAAACTAACATTTAAACATATATTCAAAACATGAAGCATAAAACGAGACATAAATCAACATAAAAACGATCATTATGTAAATCCACATACTATTAGAACTATGATATACATAATAGCTAAACAATGGTGAGAACACAATATATAGGTCCATATAAACATAGGTGATCTCAAATGCTATACATGCATGTCAATGATCTAATAATCATGGCATTATCATAATAATCTATAAACATGAAGCATCAAAACAAAAATCACAAACATCCATATGATCATTATGTGTATGCATATGCATTAGATCTAGGATATACATATTAGTTTAAAAACAAAGTGAGAACACATAGATATAGATTCATATTAAACATGGGTGTCTCAAATAACTAAACATGTATATCACTAATCTAATAAACATGGCATATGCATAATGAACAATAAAATAAGACATGCTATGAAACAAGACATGAAGAGCATGCAAACATAAACGAGTTAGAGATCGATACCAAAACCAATGAAGGCACCTCTCTAGTTCTCCAAACCAAGGTGGTCTTCCCACCAAAACATCCCTTAAAAGTGATGCATCAAAATAATCCTCTTTAAGCTCGGAACGCATCCACCTCAAGGCACTATAACTCTCACGTCATGCGAGAGCCCACACCTACATCAAATACAATAGGGGTGGTCTTTGGTACCCATACTCTTTTGGATCCATGGGGGTTAGTACCTTTTCTAACCCAACAAATTTATTTGCTAAATTACAATCATTTATACGATCAAAACAAAATTTAGCAAGGTGGCCCTTACGTCCACAATGTGTACAAGTGTACACATGAGCATACATGTGTGATGGTTGTGACCGTGAGGAGCATGTGTATGCCGTGGAGGGTGTACATGCAAATAGAACTGTGTTTCTTTCGAACAAAGATTCCAAACGTGTATGACTCAAAACACATTGGCTCAAAGTGGAGCCCAAACAATCAATATTCTTCTTTAGCATGAATATATCATTTTCAATTAAAGAAGAGGTGTGGCATGCAATAGGTGATGTATGTGATACTACACTAGCATGACAAACATGTGAATCAATATTATTTTTCAAGATTCATTTTTCTTTAAACAAACTTCTAAATCCTTAGAAATAGAAGCAATTTTCATTTTTAAAAATCATTTTCTTTTAAAACAAAATTAAGTTTTGAAGATATAACTTTATTTTTCTTCAAAATATCATTACAATCATTTTTATTTTTCAAAAACTCATTTTCCTTTAGGGCAAGGTGATTGGTAGAGAAAAATGCATAATTGTCATCATGTTTACCATCACATTTTCATATTTATTCATATAATTCTGCACATTTATTAATATTTTGTTATTTAATGTGTGCAGGCCTTGAGTATTGAATTAAATAAAGGATTAAAACTTAATGAAGCCCAAAAGCCCATATCCTAGCCTAAGTCAAGCCCAGGTGCAAAAGTGCAATTACAAGAAGTCAAAAGTGCAAATACAAATTGTAAAAATTGCAAATACTACAAGAGGGAAAGGATAGAATTCTATTCTACCCTAAATGCTTGGTGGATGAGGATAAATAAGAGTGCAAGATGAGATTCGTTTTTGAAGGAATTTGGATTTAGGGTAACTTGATTTCTAAGTTATCTCGAAAATCTAAAATGAAGAGCCAGATCCAGCTTCCAGAAGCATACGCCCAGATGGACGGACCAGGAGAAGTCACGCGCCAAAGCGCGTGGCCATCTGCCACTGTATGGCCGCGAAAACGCGGCCCAAGCCGCGTTTCCGCGGCAAACAAGATGAGTCCAGGGAACAGATTTCGTGGAGGAGTTTATCCGGGACTCTATCATCTTCTGCACCTATAAATACCCCTGCAGACGCATAGGGAGGGCATCCAGAGAAGATTAGGGTTTTTCTTTAGCTTTTTCTTAAATTTCTGTTCGTTGTAATTTCGTTTTAAAGGCTTTGTGGAGAAGAAGGAGCTTGTATTTGGAGACATACTTTCGAATAAAGGTTACTTTCTTTTGCATATTTAATTCTTGTCAATTTTTATTTCTTTTCTCTGCGATTAATTGCTTCGGTTTTCATCTGTGATCTCTTGTTTTACTTCTTCTTCTTTTCTTCTAATTAAAAAAGAAAATAAAAACAATATAAAAATAATTATAAAAAATGATGTCTAACTAATTCTTTGTGTGATTTGCTGATCTCTTAAGCAACACTAGGCAAGTTAGGATTTGAATCGATTGATGACCATTTTTAGAAACCTAGGTCTAAAGATTATTTTTCTTGAAGATTAAACTGATGATTAGATTTCTTAATCTAGTTGCACATTTAAATAACTCATAATTTCTTCATACTTAAGAACTAGGACAACCTAAAATTAAGATTAGTCTTTTCTTAAGCTGTACTTAGATGTTAGGATGAAACATTGTTTAGTTTTTGATATGCAACTTAGTTAGATTCTAGTATCATATTTTCTTGCTTGAATCACTCTTAATAATCTAGGGTAAATCACATTTATCTCAAGATGAAATTCAACATCCAAGACTTGCATGGTGGTTTGTAGTAGTAGATCAGTAAAACCATACTTCTTTATTCATATACACTTCAAATCTAATCCCTTCTTTTTTTTATTCAAAGCATACAGAGGAATCGGCCGAAAAGTTTGCATCGCATCCTTCCCTGAGGATCACGACCCGCTTTGGCCCTTGCTACAGCGGATAGCATTGAGACTAAGAACTCTACAACTCATTCTTCTTATTTACAAATTCTAAAATCTCAATTAAAATTTTGGCGCCGTTGCCGGGGAAGGACACAACACGATTTTCTCAACTAATTATTTTTTATTCTTTCTGTTTGCAGATTCAGAGAACAGGAAACAAAGCAGCAGCGAGGACACATAGCACTCTGTGCATCTACCCTCAAAGGCAGAGCATCAGAGCCTAGTTCAGAGCCGCGGGTCCGCGGCAAAAGCCGCGTTTCCGCGGCCTGAGTAGTTCGCTACTCATAAAGTTTTGCAGGTTGCTCAGAATTGCAAATACTGCTTACTGCTGTGATAAATTTTCTCTGTGATCATTCTGCAACTGCTAATTAATAACATTAACCCATTTGTTGATAATAATAAAAAAATTAGACTCTTGCATTTAGGGCACGTGTCTATTTTAATTTTTTAATTCTGTTGAAGAGTGCTGGCGACAAGGTACGTCTGCATTGCATATAGATTAGGAAACACTCTTGGCTGTTTACTGCTTTTTTTGAGTGATTACTTTTCTACTGCTTTACACGTACACAAAATATCTTAAGGGCATAACCATAAACAAGATAAGTGGGGATTTCATCACCCTTCCTTGGCCCACAAATCATATCTGTCACACTCATATACCCTAACCTTAGTAAAATTTGACTAGACGTTGGCCCTAGGTTAACTCGACTCAATAGGAGATTGACCTAAGGAGGAAAATTGTTCGAAATTAACTCTTGTCAAATCGGTGTCTAGGCAGGGGATTGAGGGCCGAAAGCCCGAAGAACGGTGGTTATTTAATTAAGAAACGTCTCTGACGGAAAACTCCCACCGGTCTTGCCATCTACCTGGCCGATTAGCTTGTGGTTAACGTCGACAATAGACCTCCTAAGGACAGTCTAAAGTTAGGAGTCGTCTAGGTCAAGGATTACCCTAGAATAGGATTTTTGTTTGTTTTTCTTTTTTGGTTGATTGGGTGAACTTGTTTGCTAATTGTGCTGCCCGCTTGGTCGAGAGACCCACTTACATCCAGTTAACTAGGACTAGTTCACCACCCGAGCAAAGCCCGACTCACACATGGCACAACCGCCGTCACTCCAAGATAGGATCTATCCTATCAGGACCTCTCTTCCTTCTTGCATCAAGCTTACCGATGAAGGTGTTGACCCATTTGAGCTTAAGCTACAATACATCACACCCTTCCCAATTTCATGGACTTGAATCCGAGGATGCATACTTCTTCATAAGGGAATTTGAGAAGTATGTCTCATGATGAATATTCTTAAGTTGGGAAAAGATGACATCAAACTTAGGTTTGTCCCCTTTGCTTTGAAGGATTTAGCAAAGAAATGGCTCTACAGTCTAGAGGTAGGTTCTATATCTTCTTGGGATAATTTCGTTAAGGCCTTCTTAAGAAATTTTATCCCGTTCACAAGACTGCACTGATTAGGAAGACATCTTACAGTTTAAGCAAACAGCCAATGAGCCTTTTGGAAATATTTCGAACGTTTTAAGGACCTCCTTACCCAATGCCCTCACCATGGGATAGAGAAATGGCGACTTTGCCAAGTTCTATATGATTTAGAATATCAAACTAAACGTTGTTAGAATCCATGTGCCAGGAGGATTTATGAAAAAGAACGAAAATGAAGGATGGCTATTGTATGAGGTTAGCTGAAAATACCATCCAATGGGAACCTACTCCGGAAAAATTTAGGACTAATGACCCTACTTCTTCTAAAGGAGGTATCCATTCCATTGAGGCCAACATAGCAACCGATGCTAAGTTAGCTGCTGTTATGCGAAGACTAGAGGCTCTTGAAACTAAAGAGCCAGTCTCTGTGAACCAAGTCAGCCCAACATCTTCGGCGGGCTGTACTTATTGTCAAGATATGAACCATGTGTTCGAGGAATGTCCTGTCTTCATCGCGTATCAAAGCTTGCCCGAACATATGAGTGCGGCCTTCACAAGGCCTGCCAACAATCCGTATTCGCCCACCTACAATCCCGGTTGGAGAAACCATTCAATTTTTCATGAGGCCCAAGCAACAATAATCAAATTAGGCCAAATTCTCCAACAATTTTCAAAATCTGCCCTATCAACAAAATTTCCCTAGTCAAAATCCTCCACAATCTTTCCAAAATTCGCAAATGGAAACAAGAGTCTCAAATTTGGAAAGAAGGTGGACACTCTAGTTAAAAGTCACGACACGCTGGCTCAAGTCTTAACTAGGATAGAGATCCAATTGAACCAGCAAGAGAGACAGAGGGGTACCCTACCGAGTCAACCATTGCCAAATCCTAGGAATCCTAGGCCAGCCAATGAGGCTCAAGACTCAAACCAGTGTCACATGGTTCATACACTCAGATTGGGGAAACAAGTTGATAATCAAGTATCCATGCCACAGGATCCATCTCAGTCATCCATTCCATCTAGCTCCACTCATTCTCCACCCAGCTCCAATAAAACTGAAGTTGAAAAGTCAGCAGGTCAGGTGCACCAGCCTATAGCTCCATTTCCAATAGGCTTAGAAGCAACAACAATGCACATATGGAGAATTATTAGAGGTGTTCAATCAAGTTAGGCTCAACATCCCACTTCTTGATGCAATCCAACAGGTCCCTAGTTATGCCAAATTCCTTAAGGACATGTGCACTAAGAAAAGAAAGACTAATGTGCCTAAGAAGGTTTTTCTATCCACTAACATTAGTGAGCTATTGTCCAACCAGATCCCTGTTAAGTATAAGGACCCTGGTTGCCCCACCATCTCTTGCACCATAGGTCGAGCCGAAATCAATCGAGCACTCCTCGATTTAGGAGCTAGCATCAATTTGCTCCCCTTCTCCGTATATCAACAACTTGGATTAGGTGAACTCAACCCAACCCAAGTTACTATTCAGTTGGCTGACCGCTCAATCAAAGTTCCTAAAGGAGAGATCAATGACGTCCTCATAAGGGTGGGAGAATTCATTTACCCAGTCGATTTTATTATTTTAGAGACACAACCTGTGTCTAATCCTAGGTCCCAAACTCTCGTCATCTTAGGAAGACCGTTCCTAGCAACCACAAATGCAATTATAAATTGTAGAAACGGATCCATGAGATTGACTTTTGGGGATATGACCAAGGAAGTCAATGTTTTCAACCTAGGTAAGCATCCCTACGATGTGACCGACCAACCCTTTGAGGTTAACTTCATCGAAAACATGACGAGTGAGCACAAGGAGGAGATCACACTAGAGTCAGAGGAAGAGGAAGACTTAGGATCAAGTGATCTCAGCCTTGATGAGATCAAATGGGAATCAAATCAGAGTTCTATAGAGATGGGAGATTCTAGCTTAACATCTCCACACATCGAGCCACCTCCTTCTTTGGAGTTAAAAGCCTTGCCTAAACATCTTAAGTACGCCTACCTAGGTGAACAAGAGACGTTATCGGTCATAGTTGCATCTAATTTGACTAATAGGCAAGAGGAAGACCTACTGGCAACCCTTAGAAGATATAGGGAAGCCATTGGTTGGACTATGGCAGATATCAAGGGACTGAGCCCTACGATAGTCCAGCATCGTATCCATCTAGAGGAAGGGGTTACACCGAAGAGGGATCCACAGCGTAGGCTAAACCCACTTATGCAGGAGGCTGTACAAGCCGAAATAGTGAAACTGTTAGATAATGGGATCATTTATCCCATTTTCGATAGTGAATGGGTTAGCCCAATGCATGTGGTCCCTAAGAAGTCCAGCTTTACTGTGGTAGAAAACGACAAGCATGAGTTAGTGCAAACACGATTGCCTACCAAGGTTAGAGTATGCATAGACTACCGCAAGTTGAACGCCGCCACTAGGAAAGATCATTTTCCCCTCCCATTTATTGATCAAATGCTGAAAAGATTAGCCGGTCATGAGTATTACTGTTTCTTGGACGGTTATTCAGGGTATAACCAAATCCCTATAGCCCCGGAGGACCAAGAAAAGACAACGTTCACGTGCCCATTTGGGACATTTGCCTACCATCGAATGCCTTTCGGCCTATGTAACGCCCCAGCCACATTCCAACGTTGTATGTTAAGCCTGTTTTCTTATATGGTCGAGCGTTTCTTAGAGATTTTCATGGACGACTTCTCCGTCTATGGGAATTCATTTGACCAGTGTCTCCATCACTTGGAGCTAGTGCTGAATAGGTGCACCGAAAAGAACTTGACCCTCAATTGGGAAAAGTGTCACTTCATGGTGCAGCATGGGATTGTCCTAGGTCATGAGATATCTAGGGAAGGGATTAAGGTAGACAAGGCCAAGGTGGAGATCATAGCCAACTTTCACTTCCACGATGCGTGAAGGACATTCGGTCTTTCTTAGGACACGCTGGGTTTTATCGTAGGTTCATTAAGGATTTTAGCAAAATTGCTAGACCCCTTACTAACCTTCTAGCTAAAGACGTGCCCTTCATCTTTGATGATAGGTGCCATAATGCGTAGGAAAAATTGAAAGTGGAACTTATCTCTGCTCCTATCATCTCACCTCCGGACTGGTCCAAACCTTTTGAGATCATGTGCGATGCATCAGATTTTGCGATAGGTGCTGTCTTAGGACAGCGTAAGGATAACAAGCAGCATGTGATATACTATTCGAGTAGGACGCTAAATGATGCCCAAATGAATTATACTACAACTGATTGGTAGTGAAAAGTGTATTTTTATCATCATATTTACCATCACATTTTCATATTTATTCATATAATTCTGCACATTTATTAATATTTTGTGATTTATTGTGTGCAGGCCTCGAAATATTAAAAAGAAAGAATTAAGCCTAAAAAGAGCCCAAAAGCCCATATTTAAGCCCAAGTGCAAAAGTGCAAATATCAATTGTCAAAAGTGCAAATATACAAGGGCCAAAGTTGCAAATATTAAAGAAGAGGGAAGGATAGACTTCTATTCAACCCTAAAAACTTGCAGATGAGGATAAAAGCTATAGAAGGAGAAGGAAATTCGTGGATAAAGATTTGGGATCTAGGTAACTTGCTTCCCAAGTTATATCTAAATCCCAAGATAAAGAGTCGAGATTCAACTTCCAGAAGGAAAATCCCAGATGGACGGACCAGAGGATGCCACGCGAGAAAGCGCGTGGCATTTGGCTATAAAAGTGCCGCGTTTCCGCGGCAAATTTCCCGTTTCCGCGGCAATCCTGAGGCGGTTGGCGATGCGTTTTCGTTGAGGAGTTGTACTGGGACTCTACTTCCTATATCTCCTATAAATACCCCTGCAGAGCAACAGAGAAGGGGCGTCCAGAGGCAGAGCCAGAGGGCCAAATCTAGGGTTTAGGTTTTCTTCTTGTAGTTTAGATTTTCTTTCCTCCATTGTATTTATATTTTTTTCTTTTTGTAAAAAATGAGAGGAGATGATGTTCTCATGGAGGAAGGGATCTACTTGTACTGATGGTGACAGTCGGTGTAAGTTTTATTTTTCCACCATTGTTTAATAATCGAATCGAGGTTTGTTTTTGTTCTTTTATTATTTTATTTTTTTGTTCTTGTTTAATCTTGTGTATCTCAGTATTTGCTTTCTTCTATTTTCTCTCTAATGTCTTGCCCACCATGAGAACCAACTACTTCGAGACTACCTAGTCGAAGAAGAGCCCTTGATGGCCTATGGCGATGAACAGGTCTTCATAGTTATCTTTTATTGCATAGTGTAGATTAAGAAGGCGGACGATCCTATACGCCATGCTTGTACGCCTTCCAAGAAAAGGTAAATCATCGCAACGGTTCAAAAGGTAAGCAGACTGAAGAGGTATGTGTTTCTTTCTTTCTTTCTTTAGTTTAGATTTCTATCTCTATCTCTCTCAAATTCTTTTCACCACACTTCCTTGTAAATACCATCATAACTAATAAAATAAATAAAAATTTTAGAGAATCTTACAAACGCTTCCATCGCTAGTCCCTCCCTGAGGATCACGACCCGCATAGCCACTGCTACTGCGGATTCGAATTGAGAACCTTGCACAACTTGTTCTAAATCTCATATTATTTATTTTGTGTGCAGGTAAAAACTCAATCAAAACAATTGGCGCCGTTGCGGGGAGGGACGGTAAGTTTTTCTCTAAAATAAAATTTTTTTTAACTAATTCTTTTATTCTTTTCTGTTTGCAAGATTGGAGAACAGGAAACAGCAGCAGAAGTGGACATATAGCAACTCTGTGCCTCTGCCCTCGAAGGCAGAGCAGCAGAGCCTGAGGCCTCGAAGGCAGAGCAGCAGAGCCTGCTACTTTGCCGCGGAAACGCGGCCAGAGCTGCGGATCCGCGGCAGTAGCAGTGACTACTGATCAATTTTTTCTGCAGGTTGCTGAAAATTGTAATATCTGCTTTCTGCTCTGTTAAAATTTGTTCTGTGATAACCCTGCTTACTGCTAATTAATTCAACAGTAAAATATTTGTTGTTAATGATAAAAATTGATTAGACGTTTGCATATTAGACACGTGTCTTTTCAATTACTTTTTTTACTGTTGAAGAGTGCTGGAGCAAGGTACGTACGCATTGCATATAGAATAGGACTCATCTCTTGGTTGATGCTTTGAGTGAATCTTATTTACATATTTTGTACACTTGCACAAAAATATCTTAAGGGCATAACCCATTAACAAGATAAGGTGGGGATTTCATCACCCTTCCTTACCCCAAAAATCATATCCAAGCACTCACTAACCCAAGCCTAATTAAAATTAAGTAGACGTTGGCCCTAGGGACATCTCGGACTCAATTAGGAGATTATCCTAAGGGGGAACAGTGCTGGAATTTGACTCTTGCCAAATCAGTGTCTAGGAAGGGGATTGAGGGCTGAAAGCCCGAAGATTGGTGGTTATTTAATTAAGGAACGTCTTTGACGGAAAACCTCCTACCACTCTTGCCCTGACCTGGCTGATTAACTTGTGCTCAAAGTCTGCACCCTACCTGCCGTGGACAGTCTAACCAGTTAGGAGTCGTCTAGGTCATAGGTCTACCCTAACTTAGGTTAGAATTTTTTTCTTTTTTGTTTGTTTATTTTTTTTCTTTTTCTTTGTTTGTGATTGTGTGATATGGCATATAACAATTTTTCCAATTTTAATCCATATTACACACCTAACTATTTTTTGGATATTACCAACCCGGCATATCACAACTTTGACCAACCTAGTGTGCCGGAATGGTCTTATCCGAATGACTATACCCACACCCCCCCCCCCATCTATAATTTTCATATAATTTTCAACTCTTCACGGAGTTCATGGGTTTCGATTCCCCCGAGTCTAATTCTCAACCAAATTGTCCTCCATATCCATCTAGTCCACATTCTTTCAATGATTCATACTCATATCCACCCATTCAGGATAGATTACCATCTATCGAGGAAATGATGAGTATGCATGAGTCCAAGCAACAATTACCATCTATCGCAGACATGATAATGCGTGAGTCCACACCTCACAACTTCATCATGATTACACTTCCTCTTTTCAAGTCCAATCACAACATGATGCACCTATCGACTATGAAAGGATACTTGCAGCCATGACTCAGGCTAGATTAGCCCGTGATCATGACATAGATATGATGGTTCAATCTTTACGTTCTCACCGTTCGGCCATTTCCAATATTGGGGCTATTTGGATTCAAGGAATTGAGTGGAAGTGAGGAAGTGGGAAGTGTCTTTTCTCATTTTCATTGTTCATCCAAACACCGGAAAGGAAATGGAAAAGTTCTTTTCCTTATCTCTTTTCTCCTTTACACAATGTTTTCCTCACTTCTAGAGTGCTACAGTTAATTTTGTGGTCATGTAAATCTCATTTGTAATAAGTTGTAACACAAAACAGTTAATTTGCTCATGTAAATCTCACTTGCATTCTAATTACAGTGTAATTTTTATTTTTCTTAATTAATTTTAATTTAATATTATTTTACGGTCAACTTTGTAGTCAACTTTTCCACTTTCACTTCCACATTACCATCCAAACACCGGAAAAGACATAACATTTTCCAACCACACTTCCCAACAACATCCAAACATCAGAAAACTTACTAACCAATTCTCAAGTTCCAAAGGGAACTATTATCACTTCCTCACTTCTTCACTTCCTCACTTCCACCCTTAACCAAACAGGCCCATCATTGACCACTCTCGTAGAGCCGATGAACCAAGTTGCTTTGGACAATAAGATTCTAATTCAGTACCATCATGTGAACTTGCCGAAACTTCAAATTTTGATAACTTGGCAAGTTTTTCCTTTCCTGAAATAGAACTTGAGCATGAATATGATCATGATCCTCCACTCGGTGATTCAATTTTATTTCCTGATTCAATAATGACTCCAGTGTCTCCACCTGATTTCACTTTTCCCGAGTCAACATTGGATCCTGTTCCAATTCATAATGAAATTGAATCACCCATTTTAAATGATCATATTGAACTTGACCAATTGTGCAATTTTGAAAGTTCCATGGATAAATTGGCAAGTTCTGATTTTTATAACATTGAACCCAATGAAATATGTGACCTAGATTTTCAAATCTATGATCAAGTTCAAATTCCTGAATCATTATTGACTCCTGTTTTGTTACCCGACTTAGGTAATATTTTAGAGTCAGTTTTGATTCCCACACCTATCATTCCTGAACTTGAATCACCAACATTGAGTCACATTCCATTGTGGGAAGATGATTGTGGACTTGAGTTTCAATTTCTTGACTTGGACCCAATTCTTGAACCTAGCCCGACTCCTGAACTCTTACTTGATTTAAGTTTCTTTCCTGAGTCGGTATTCGTTCCCATACCTATGACGTCCAAGTCAATCATTCCATCTTTCCATACTCCATTTTGGACAAGGAGGTTGACATAATTGACTCTGAAATTTATTATGAAATTTGGAAATTTGATGGGGTGGAAATTTTAAAAATGATAATACATACATTTTAGTGGGTTATATAAGAAAAATTTCTGGTGGGTTCCTCCATGAAATACTATATTATCTTGATTGTGTAGCAACGCTTGGCCCAATTAGACCACCACCGGAACCACCACCTTAAGGTAACTTCTGCCTTCCCTTCTTCTTTTTCATGCATATATGCATTCATTCATACATTGAGGACAATGCATGAGATAAGTATGGGGGTAGGCCTTACTAACATACTAACATAGGTAGAAACTAACCAAAATTTGCTCTAAAAAAAATTATAAAAAGGATAATATTTTGACTTATCTTTTGAAAGAAATCTAAGTTAATCTTAAGAATTAGGAAAATCATGATTAGGATTTCTCAAAACTTGGTCAAAATAAATAAATTGTTTAAATTTTAGGTATAGGAGGAGAAATTGAATAATTAATTAGTCTTAATTTTTACCTTAATGAAATTTACATACCTAATGCATATCTAGGATTCTAAGACGAAGACCTTTGTGCCTCATATATAAAAAAAAAAAGAAAATCACTAATTAAGCTGATACATGTGCCTCAAGAAGCATAAGTATTCATGCCTAAAGGTGAGTAAATAAAATAAAGTCCTTAGTTTTGGGGCTAGTTCACTCGAATTTGAGTCCGCGGGGTGTTTTCTCACCTGGTGCCCTAAAGCAAACCGGTTTGGGAGTCATCGACTTTAAATTCGCTACATGGGTGGATTAGAAAGCCTAATAAAATTAAGAAATATGAGATATGTATTAACACATCTAAGAGTCAATTAGTTAGGTATGAGAGCCTCAAGAAGCCTTGATACTTACACAAAAGAAAATTAGATGAGTTATACATATTAAAAAAAAATTATTAACACATCTAATAGTCAATTAGTTAGGTATTAGGGCCTCAAGAAGCCTTGGTGCTTACACGAAAGAAAATTAGATGAAGTTATAAAAATAATAAAGAGGCATGAGAGTCCAAGTTAAGGAATTCCTAGTATAAATTTACAAGGATGCATATGATTTTTGGTAACGAAAAAGACTATATTAGAAGTTCAATTTTGACCCTTACCTAAAAGAGATAACAATTTACTTTATAAAGACTAAATCTAAGAATGAATAAAATGAGGATCCTAAAAACTTATAGATTACTTAGTCTTTTCAAAAGTATTTCTAATATTTTTCTTTTTATGGATTTTGTGGGTGTAATCCGCTGAAAACCCTCACGAGACAATACTCGTCCTCTAGGGTAACCTAGGGGTTTAACGGCTTGTTGCACATGCTAAGTGCAACCGTGATTCCTACGAAAGTGAGTTAGGTTAGATTAATTTTCTTTTCTTTTTCTTTTTCTTTATTTTTACTCGAGGATGAGCAAAAAGATAAATGTGGGGGTGTGATTGGTAGTGAAAAGTGCATTTTTATCATCATATTTACCATCACATTTTCATATTTATTCATATAATTCTGCACATTTATTAATATTTTGTGATTTATTGTGTGCAGGCCTCGAAATATTAAAAAGAAAGAATTAAAGCCTAAAGAGCCCAAAAGCCCATATTTAAGCCCAAGTGCAAAAGTGCAAATATCAATTGTCAAAAGTGCAAATATTCAAGGGCCAAGTTGCAAATATTAAAGAAGAGGGAAGGATAGACTTCTATTCACCCTAAAAACTTGCAGATGAGGATAAAAGCCAAAGAAGGAGAAGGAAATTCGTGGATAAAAGATTTGGGATCTAGGTAACTTGCTTCCCAAGTTATATCTAAATCCCAAGATAAAGAGTCGAGATTCAACTTCCAGAAGGAAAATCCCAGATGGACGGACCAGAGGATGCCACGCGAGAAAGCGCGTGGCATTTGGCTACAAAAGTGCCACGTTTCCGCGGCAAATTTCCCGTTTCCACGGCAATCCTGAGGCGGTTGGCGATGCGTTTTCGCTGAGGAGTTGTACTGAGACTCTACTTCCTATATCTCCTATAAATACCCCTGCAGAGCAACAGAGAAGGGGCGTCCAGAGGCAGAGCCAGAGGGCCAATCTAGGGTTTAGGTTTTCTTCTTGTAGTTTAGATTTTCTTTCCTCCATTGTAATTTTTATTTTTTTTCTTTTTGTAAAAACTGAGAGGAGATGTCTCATAGAGGAAGGGATCTACTTGTACTGATGGTGACAGTCGGTGTAAGTTTTATTTTTTCACCATTGTTTAATAATCGAATCGAGGTTTGTTTTTGTTCTTTTATTATTTTTGTTTTTTTTGTTCTTGTTTAATCTTGTGTATCTCAGTATTTGCTTTCTTCTATTTTCTCTCTAATGTCTTGCCCACCATGAGAACCAACTGCTTCGAGACTACCTAGCCGAAGAAGAGCCCTTGATGGCCTATGGCGATGAACAGGTCTTCATAGTTATCTTTTATTGCATAGTGTAGATTAAGAAGGCGGACGATCCTATACGCCATGCTTGTACGCCTTCCAAGAAAAGGTAAATCATCGCAACGGTTCAAAAGGTAAGCAGACTGAAGAGGTATGTGTTTCTTTCTTTCTTTCTTTCTTTAGTTTAGATTTCTATCTCTATCTCTCTCAAATTCTTTTCACCACACTTCCTTGTAAATACCATCATAACTAATAATAAATAAAAATTTTAGAGAATCTTACAAACGCTTCCATCGCTAGTCCCTCCCTGAGGATCACGACCCGCATAGCCACTGCTACTGCGGATTCGAATTGAGAACCTTGCACAAATTGTTCTAAATCTAATATTATTTATTTTGTGTGCAGGTAAAAACTCAATCAACAACCGAGAAGGAATTCTTGGCAGTAGTGTTCGCTTTGGAGAAATTCCGCCCATACCTACTTAGAACTAAGACCACGATTTTCACTGACCATTCTGCACTTCGATACCTTATGCTTAAAAAGATGCGAAGGCCCGACTCATTCGTTGGATCCTTCTCCTTCAAGAATTCGATCTCGAAATTCGAGATAAAAAAGGTGTTGAAAATGTCGTAGCAGACCATCTCTCTCGTGTGCCAAAGGCACCTTCTGACGAACTGCCCATCAATGACAATTTCCCCGATGAACAACTTCTAGCTATCTCTAAGGAGCCATGGTTTGCTGACATAGTAAATTACTTAGTCACAAACCAAACACCACCTAATTGATCAAAACAGGATAGATACCGGTTCTTGTCTCAAGTCCGGTATTACATATGGGAAGATCCATACCTTTTCAAATATTGTAGCGACCAAATTACTAGGAGATGTGTTCCCGATGAGGAAACTAGAAGCGTTCTAGCCTTTTGTCACAAGTTCGCTTGCGGTGAACACTTTGGTCCCCGCAAAACTGCCGAAAAGATCCTGCAAAGTAGCTTTTATTGGCCTACTGTGTTCAAAGACGCATTCGAGTTTTGCAAGACGTGCACAAGATGTCAAATGATAGGAAGAATTTCCAAACGAAATATGATGCCCCTAAATCCAATTCTAGAAGTAGAACTTTTCGATGTTTGGGGCATTGATTTTATGGGACCCTTCCCTAATTCGTTTGGGCACCAATACATCTTGTTGGCCGTAGACTACGTATCAAAATGGGTTGAAGCCGTTCCTTGCACGAAAAATGACAACAAAGTTGTTGTCAAATTCTTGAAAGAAAATATTATCTCGAGCTTTGGAACCCCTCGTGCCATTATTAGTGACAATGGTACGCATTTTTGCAATAGAACTTTTGAGGCTCTTATGCGAAAATACGCCATAACTCACAAGGTTTCTACGCCCTACCATCCTCAAACTAGCGGACAGGTAAAAGTTTCCAATAGGCAAGTCAAGCTTATCTTAGAGAAAACTGTGAATCAGAATAGGAAGGACTGGTCCACCAAACTGGTGGATGCCCTATGGGCATATAGGACTGCCTTTAAGACGATTCTAGGAATGTCTCCCTACAGACTAGTCTTTGTAAAGGCTTGCCACCTTCCTGTTGAGCTAGAGCACCGGGCCCTATGGGCAATTAAGCAGCTAAATTTCGATCTAGATAAGGCCGGTGAGTTTCGGAAATTGCAAATTTCTGAACTAGAGGAATTAAGGAATGAAGCATATGACAATGCGAAGATTGCGAAGGATAGGGTTAAGGTTTTTCATGATAAGTTCATCACGAGAAAAACTTTTGTCCAAGGACAAAAGGTTTTACTCTATAACTCTAGACTTCATCTCTTTCCCGGCAAATTGAAGTCAAGATGGACAGGGCCCTTCATTGTTAAGACTGTGTTTCCACACGGAGCCATAGAGATCTACGACCCCCAAAATGGCAATGCATTCAAGTAAATGGTCAACGTCTTAAAATCTTTTTGGAGTCAGTACCAGAAATAAATGCAGCCATGGGTCTTTTTGACCCACTGTATCGGTAACTATATCTTTCTGCCAGTTCATGCATCCATACATTTCATTCATACATTAGGGACAATGCATGAAACAAGTGTGGGGGAAGGGTATGTAGCATAAAAAAAAATTTAAAAAATTATATATAAAAAAATAGAAATATTTTTATTTTTCTCTTTATTTATTCTTAAAAAAAAATTTTATAAAAAGGACAGTATTTTGACTTATTTTTTGAAAGAAACCTAAGCTAATTTTAAGAATTAGGAAATCATGATTAGGATTTCGAAAAACTTGATCAAAATAAATAAATTGTTTAATTTTTAGGTATAGGAGGAGAAATTGAATAAATAATTAGTCTTGATTTTTACCTTAATGAAATGTGCATTCCTAGTGCATATATAGGATTCCAAAACAAAGACCCTTGTGCCTCATATAAAATAATAATAATAATATATATATCACTAATTAAGCTGGATACATGTGCCTCAAGAAGCATAAGTGTTCACGCCTAAGGTGAGGTTCTGAATAAAATAAAGCCCTTAGTTTTGTGGCCTAGTTCACTCGAATTTGAGTCCGCGGGGTGTTTTCTCACCTGGTGCCCTAAAGCCTACCGGTTTGGGAGCCACCGAGTTTAAGTTCGCTACATGGGTGGATTAGAAAGCCTAAGAAAACTGAGAAATATTATACATGTATTAACACATCTATTAGTCAATTAGTTAGGTATGAGGGCCTCAAGAAGCCTTGATACTTACACGAAAGAAAATTAGATGAGTTATACATGCTTAAAAAAAAAATTTATTAACACATCTAATAGTCAATTAGTTAGGTATGAGGGCCTCAAGAAGCCTTGATACTTACACGAAAGAAAATTAGATGAAGTTATAAAAATAATAAAGAGGCATGAGAGTCCAAGTTAAGGAATTCCTAGCAAAGTTATAAGGATGCATATGATTTTTGGTAAAGAAAAGACTATACAAACATTCAATTTTGATCCTTACCTAAAATAAATAACAATTCACTTTATTAAGACTAAGTTTAAGAATGAATAAAAATGATAATCCTAAAACTTATAGACTACTTAGTCTCTTCAAATTAATTCGAATATTTTCTTTTTTATGGATTTTGTGGGTGTAATCCGCTGAAAACCCTCACGAGACAACACTCGTCCTCTAGGGTAACCTAGGGGTTTAACGGCTTGTTGCACGTGCTAAGTGCAACCGTGATTCCTACGAAAGTGAGTTAGCTAGATTAGTTTTTCTTTTTTTGATTTTTACTCGAGGACGAGCAAAAAGATAAGTGTGGGGGTGTGATTGGTAGTGAAAAAAGCATAATTGTCATCATATTTACCATCACATTTTCATATTTATTCATATAATTCTGCACATTTACTAATATTTTGTTATTTAATGTGTGCAGGCCTTGAGTATTGAATTAAATAAAGGATTAAAGCTTAATGAAGCCCAAAAGCCCATATCCAAGCCCAAGTCCAAGCCTAGGTGCAAAAGTGCAATTACAAGAAGTCAAATGTGCAAATACAAATTGTAAAAATTGCAAATACTACAAAGAGGGAAAGGATAGAATTCTATTCTACCCTAAATGCTTGGTGGATGAGGATAAATAAGAATGCAAGGATGAGATTCGTTTTTGAAAGGATTTAGATTTAGGGTAACTTGATTTCTAAGTTATCTCGAAAATCCAAAATGAAGAGCCAGGATCCAGTTTCTAGAAACATACGCCCAGATGGACGGACCAGGAGAAGCACGCGCCAAAGCGCGTGGCCATCTGCCACTGTATGGCCGCGGAAACGCGGCCCAAGCCGCGTTTCCGCGGCAAACAAGATGAGTCCAGGGAACAGATTTCGTGGAGGAGTTTATCCGGGACTCTATCACCTTCTGCACCTATAAATACCCCTGCAGACGCAACAGGGAGGGCATCCAGAGAAGATTAGTGTTTTTCTTTAGCTTTTTCTTAAATTTCTGTTCGTTGTAATTTCGTTTTAAAGGCTTTGTGGAGAAGAAGGAGCTTGTATTTGGAGACATACTTTCGAATAAAGGTTACTTTCTTTTGCATATTTAATTCTTGTCAATTTTTATTTCTTTTCTCTGCGATTAATTGCTTCGGTTTTCATCTGTGATCTCTTGTTTTACTTCTTCTTCATTTCTTCTAATTAAAAAAGAAAATAAAAAAACAATATAAAAATAATTATAAAAAAATGATGTCTAACTAATTCTTTGTGTGGTTTGCTGATCTCTTAAGCAACACTAGGGCAAGTTAGGATTTGAATCGATTGATGACCAGTTTTTAGAAACCCTAGGTCTAAAGATTGTTTTTCTTGAAGATTAAACTGATGATTACAAGGTCTAGTTGAGATTTGAGTGAGTCACGTTCACTTGTAATTTCTTTCTTCTCTTGCAAAATCAAATCAAGTTTAGAAGACAAATTTTCATTTTCTTTATTTAAAGCAAGAGTCTTCTTTTTCAAAAGGTTATATTTTTCTATCAATTTTTCACAAACAATAGAAAGTTCTTCATTTAAAATATTAGGGTCAATATGCTCATTACTAGAAGAACTAGCATCATCACAATCTAATTGAGATTCTAAATTACCTCAAGGAAGTCATTCCCTTAGACTATGAAGCATTGTGACTCGGATTCTCCACTAGATTCATCCTCCATGATGTTAGGCATTTGAAGCTCGGAGGAAGTCAACTTGTTCCACACTGCAAAGGCGGAATCATAGTTAGAAACAAGCATAAAATAATCTTTGTTAAGTGTGCTTCTAACAGCCTCAAGGGCAAGTGTATTCGCCCCTATATGATTGCGGTTACCAAGATAGCATTTCTTGGTAGCGGCAAGGAAAACATGCAAGCCTAGCGTTTTTAAATACATGGACATCCTAAATTTCCATGTGTCGATGTTCGAAACATCAAACATGGGAGGTGACAAGCAATCCATGAGTGTGTGCAAACAAATATACGTGCAAATGCAAATGATAGATTATAAACCAAGATCTCACTCCTAGGTGGTTAAACCAAATATCGGGAGCGTAGGCTCTGATACCAATTGAAATCACCTAGAGGGGAGGGTGAATAGGTACTAAGGCTAATCTAAGAACTAAATGCGGAATTACAAAACTAATTTGCAACAACACTTAGTGCAGCCAACGAGTGTAGCTGAATTCCCCGTAAAGGGCTCTGGACTAACTCCTCTTGATTCCTCTGAATAAGAGTTGAGGCGTTATATAAAGCTCTCGTGGTTAAGCACAAGTGAGGCACACACAAACAAGCCAAGCATATAATATGAATGAGTAATATGAATAGATGCAAGGCACAAAATAAGAGAGAGAGTTTAGAGTCAATGGATCAAACACAAACAATAAGATGTGTTTCGAGGTTTGAGCACAGAGCTCTACGTCCTCACCTTCACCGAAAAGGATTTCCAATCCACTAGGAATACCGAACTCCTCTCTCAACTAATACAACCTCCACCGAGGCAATACAAATGATCTACCGAAGACCGGAGTACCGAACTCCACCAATACAACCAAATCCACCTCACCGAGAGGGATACAAGCACAATCCACCTTTACCGAAGAGAGATACAAATACCAACCTACTCCACCTCACCAAGAGGGAGTAAAACACAACCTCAACCTCTACCAAAGAGGGAGCAATCAACAACCCAAATCTACCTCTACCAAAGAGGGATATCCAAATAAAAAGGGTTACAACAAGGTGGTTACAAAGACCACAAACTAAATTTTCCTACAAATAAAGATCCTATAGAATAGGATAGAATGATATAGCTCAAGTGGAAATCAAGGTGTTTTGGGAATCAAATAACAAAGAAAAATCCTTGGGAAAACACTTGCAATATGATAGAAATGAGGATCTAAAGCAATATCCCAAAACCTATTTTTCATTAATTTTCCAAAACCCTTGAAAACAAAATAAAGATGAAATCTTTTAGCTTTAAAACACTTTTTGAAAGCTTGTAAAAACACTGGAGAGTATAGAAATTTTGGCTCTAAAAATCTTAGCCAAAATCCCAAAGAAATGGGGCTTATATAGCCTCCAACAAAAGACTAGTCGTTAGGCTGATTTTCAGCCTAGGCGGCTGGCGGTCGACCGGCCCGGTCGATCGCCAACGGTCATATTTTTGACCGTTGGAAGCAACCGGTCGACCGTCCGGTCGACCGCCCAAATCCAGAGAGCAAAGCTCTCTGGTCGGTCGACCGACCCGGTCGACCGTGCCAACGTGGACAAATTTGTGCACGTCGGTCGACCGACCGGTCGACCGCCAGAGCCAGGCAGGTTCTGTTTTGGGACAGAAAAACTTATTTTAAATAATTCTAAAAATTCCATAAATCTTCTAAAAATTTCACAAAAATAGTTTCTAACATTTTATATGATATACAAACATATGTTAAAATTTTCAACACAAATATCAAACATTTTGATCCATTTTTGTGTTATGGAAAAAATTACCAAAACCTGTATTTTTCCAAACTTTGATTTTTCAAATAAACTTTGTCCAAAACATATCCAAATACAAGAACATGATACTTAATCATTTTAAAACATGTTGCATATGGACATAGGTCCAATATAGTTGAAACATATACATATCATTGTTTTTGTCTTTTATTTCCAAAAATATGTTTTGTTAAAAACACAAAATACTAAACCTCATGAATAGGCATCTCAACATAAGTTTGTCTAGGAAATTAAGCTTACATGTATATAAAATATATCTAATATACACTTAAACAAAGTAAACTTGTATTGATACTATCTATTCATGAAAACCAATATCGGTTAAACCAAAAACCGAAAAACCAATATCCAAAACATGAAACGTGTGTGTATTGTGAACTTGAGCATATCACACAATCTAATCTTTACACAAGGATCTAAAACACAAACTAAACTATGGTACCGAGATCTTTTTGACGAACTCCGTCTTCAAGTCGACTCGATCCAAACCGTGATCCACCGAGCTTGACTCCAACAAGTGCTATAAATGATCTTTATGCTCGGGCTCTTGAATCATCATGTGAAAGGCTTCAAAACTCCTTTGTTGAAGCTAATCACCAACTAACATCTTGGTTAATGATCTGAAACTAAACATCACAAGATTATTAGTAAACATAACTACATGAGTTAATCATCATCAAAACTAGAGTGGAAGGCCTCTGGGCCAACAGGAAGCATACGTCTATCCAACTCTGCTGGTGAGATTTTCCCCACTCGGAGACTATTTTGCAGGTACAGCTAATGGAACTACCCCATTGGAGAACAATGCTGCAAACTTACCAAACTATTCATATTCCAAATCAAACACTCCAGAATTAAAAAGTCAGCACTCTGAAGAAGGTGCAACCACACCAATTTCAAAAACCAATAGTAAAATAAGTCAAACAAGATCTAAACAAACACTTCCATTCCTAAAGAAATATATATAAATATATTTCAAGTCTTTCCATTCCGAATACATCCATTCAAATACACACTTAATTACATCTAACAAGAATAATATGAGTTTCATTACACTTTTATGTTTGTTTTTTTAAAGAAATATAGATGATCCAACTCCTGCCCATCCAGCCCAACCACTTCAAACAAGTTCCCGTGAAACAGGTTTCTGATGCTAAAGCAAATAAAGATCTGCTTTTCAGAGAATACTTCACGGAGGCATGACCTTACAGTTCACGCCACCATTTAAAGGCCCCGAAAAAAGCTCCGTGAAGCTCCTTCAAAAGAAAGATCCTTCAGATAAGAATCTTCTCTTCTCCGCCCAAGACTGAGAACTCTCAGAAAGTCATCTGAAGCCACAACAACGCTCTGAAGTCTAGACAGAAGCCTGTAAGACAAGATAATGATATCATACCACTAACTCGTCTTTCTGAGACTGAGGTCAAAGCTCTGGAAGGAGGAGTGCTTCATCGGTGATATCCGGAGGAATACCCCCATATTCTCCTCCTATTGCTCGCCACAAGAAAAGAATCTCCAAGTGAAAGGTAATAACTTTCGACCGGAGTGAAGATTCTAAGACAAAAGACGGCGACGAAATCGATTCCACCTCCGCCGAGGATAGTCCCCACTCCTACCTCATACACGCTACCAGGAAAGAAGAATGCTAAGCCCCAAGATGAAAACTAGATTGATCTGATCGGAGATCAGTCGAACAAACCAGGAGCTCTACCTATCCTTCCTGATAGCAGAGTCTTATCACGAAAACTGATATTTTGCGGCAAGGAGGACTGATGTTTTGTGCCAAATAGACTCTCGAACTGCAAGAACCTGAAATCATTTTTCACCATCTCCATCCTCTCCCTCTCTTTCCTCCAGGGGAAGAAGAACGACATAACAACCCACCAGAGCAAAGAGTTTTGAAGTAAGGATCTTTTAGAAAAGGAAAATAAGCAATTTTACCCTAATGATTCATTCTATTTATAGATGGAGGAGGAGTCGAGACGTCTCCAATTTAAATTCCTAATCACCAAAAAAAATGGTCCACATCCAAAACTTATAGGTCAACTGAATCAGCAAGATACCAATCGCCTCTATCACACGATATCAGTCATTATGGTGTCAGGATTCGGAAAGATGACAATTATAAAATTCAAAGTAATCCAATCAATTGATGTACTAGCTGTCAACCAACCACGCTATCTCCATACAAATCAAAGAGATCAACATTATGGTTCAAATCTCGCTCTGCTTAGACATAATGAAGAATTCAAAGCATATCTTACCAACTCTGCTTTTTTGTTTCCCTTTCATAGGCTCCAACAAGCAAAATAGCAAGAAGATTTGTAGTGGTCAAAAATTGACCACCATCAAGATGTTGACACGTGTCCGAGCGACCATTCAACTCATTCTAGGTGACCACATCATCCAACTCATTCAATAGCCTCCACGTTTCAGATCCTCCCGGAGTTCTATCACATCTTGACTGTATTTTTATTCCAAAAGGTTTTGCCTCAACGCGGTGCTACCTCCCACTTCGGAGGCATCACCTTCGGAATCATCAGTAGATAAGATTCTTTAGTTCTCCACATACCAGAAGTTTCCAGTAATGACCACCGAGATCTCCGCCTACAATCATACCAGTCCCCATCTCCCACATTGAAGACGTCCAACGCCCCTGCATTCTAGGCGAACAGTGATGGACAATGAATAAATTTCCCGCATGTAATCCCACAGTCCAGCATCCATAATCACTATCGTTACAATTAACCTGCACATGAAGATCATGCAGAAACATCGCCAGCTCTTCTTTACTGTTAACCTTCAGTACAAATAGACCTGCTCCTCCAGTGAACAGAGAGGTCCTTCTCTCCTTCCACTCAATTCAAACTTAGTACGCATCATTCAATTACTGCAATTCCTATAAACCCGCAAATTATAGTGAATTTTCCTCCTCCTCCACGTGGTTTTCCGATTTGAATTTCCACGTAAAAAATTATATGCTCCATCTTATTTTTGTGTTGTAGTTATTTTTTTTGCACTTACACAGTAATCTCATTCTCTCTTGCGGCGAGGATCAAGCGTTTGATTATTCGCAATGATAAATCTTCACCAGATAGTGATAACAGATCATAGTAATCTGATTAAGGGTTTAAATGTTCTTTTTTATAACGCAACAAGTTTTAAAAAATAAAATTGAATTAAAGTTTTACATGACACTTAAAAATAATTAAAAGCAGATTGAACAAATATTTGCATTATGGGAAATTGGTATGTTTTATGTAGGCTAGGAATTTTACCCTATTATCCAGTCCCGATCCTGCCTTGAACTAGACAGACTTGATTAAAACCTCGTCCTGAATATTTATTGCTAGGATATGGATCAAATTCCTATCCAATTGAATCTTTGGGTCAAGTGTGGATCGAATAAAGCCGGTCTCGGCCACTGTCTATATTAATCTTGTTAGTATTTGATGTACCTCATATTCATTGGAGAAGAATTTAGGTTCAGGTGGAGGAGTTACAAGCTTCACAAATCAAGCACAGATACGTACAGGCATTGTACATGTTATTAGTCGACTAATAGGGCTTATTAGTTGACTAGGTTATGGACTAATCGACTGATACTTTGGTATAATCGACTAGACCCTGCAACAGAAAATTGGATTTTCAGATTGCACTACAGTAGTGTTAGCCCAAACGTCTATCACCCTAGTTTTGATGATGATTAACTTATGTAGTTATTATACTAATGATCTTGTATTTATATAGTTTCAGATTCTCTATCAAGATCTTAGTAAGTGCTTAGCTTCAACAAAGGAATTTTGGAGCTAACACATGTAGATTCAAGAGCTCGTACGTCAAGATCGCATCTGGCACTCAGATAGAGTCAAACTCTTTGGATCGTGTGTGGATCGAGTCGACTTGGAGAAGGAGTTCTAAAAAAAGACTTCGATTTGTTTAGCTTGTATTTAGATTTTGTGTAAGATAGATTAATGTTGATATGCTCAAGTTCACACATACAAGTTCAATATGTTTGGCTTTCGGTTTAATCGGTTTTGGATTTTCAGTACATATATATATGATTTTCATGAATAGATAGAATCAAAATAAGTTTACATGATTTAATGTATATTGGATTTCATCTATATATATCTATGCTTCATATATTTAGAAAACCTTATTTTGATGATTCTATTTCATATGTTTAGAGTTTCGTATTAACAAAACTTATCTTTGGTTTTAATATCAAAAACATATATATATATATATATATATATATATATATATATATATATATATATATATATATATATATATATATATATATATATATATATATATATATATATATATATATTGTTGGCCCAAGAGGTTACACTCTTCAATTGTTTTATGTTTTGATGATGACAAACCAAATTAGTGCTATTTGGTACTAATCATTTGTTCAAGATAAGTTTCAGGTTTGTACCATGTTTAGAGACCATTCACTTAGCTATTGCAAGAACTTCTAAGTTCCACAAAGTAAGGAAGGCAAATTGCACATCAAGGAAGGATCATAGAAGAGAAGGCACTAGCAAGGCATTGGATGGCTCAAAGACTTGAAGATAGTACAAGAAGACTTCATGTAATTTGTTTTTCAGTTTATAGTATGTTAAAGAATAGTGGATAGGTTTGAAGCTCTATCACACACATTTTTGCGCACATGCTCATTCCAAAATAATTTCTTATAAATTATACAAAAATATTTTGCATACAAGATTTTGCCTACAGATATATATTTGTGTTTTATACTAATCCCTGTTCAAAAGTATTTTTGTTAAAATCAAAATCCTTTTTGTTTTCTTTTTAAATTTGGCTTTTTGACCTGATCCGGTCGACCGGGTCGGTCGACCGAGCCTATGTCAGTCTGGTCCGGTCGACCGGACCAGTCGACCGAAGTCCTGGCAGAATGCACGTATCCGTGTGCATGTCTGTCGGTCGACCGGGGCAGTCGACCGATATTTATTTTTGAGTCACAGTTTATATCAGTCGACCGGGTCGGTCGACCGATAGCCTGTAACGGTCAAATTTTTTATACTACCGGTCGACCGGCCCGTCGACCGATCCGACCGTTTGAACAGTAACGGGCAGATTTTTAAGAGCTGTTTATTTTGTAATTTGAGTTTTAAAAATCCATTTAAGGTTCTATTTTGAATTAATCACCTCCTAAACTTCAGTAACTATTTCTTATCCCTAAACCCTAGCCCTCTCCTATAAATAGGGGTGTTTGGGGAGAGATTTGCCACAACAAATTATTGCTAGAAAATTCAAAAGTTTAAGGCTTTCAAAAGAGACTTGTTTCCTTGTTTTTGTGCTGAATTTCTCACTGATTTTCTGAAGGGTTTTCAAATTCTCTCTGATTTGATTTTCTTTCATCACTTACAACAAGAGCTTCATTCCTACTCAATATTCTCTAAGGACCTTTGTAAGGGAAGAGATATTTGAAAGAGAGAGTTTGTGGTCTTTTGACTACCAAGAGAATTGCTTGTACTTGAGATTGTAGGAGTTGGGTACTCCATTGTAATTGAGATCTTTGTGATAGTGGAAGTAGCTAGAATCCTTCTGGGGAAGGCGGGGAGTAGAGCTGGGTGCTCGAACCTCGATAACATATCCTTGTGTTTGCGATTGGTTTACATTCTTGCAATCCTTACTCTACTTTGCTTGCACTTATTACTTGCTCATCATATTCATTGTCATACATACTTGCTTGCATTCTTTTTGAGATTGTTGTAGCTTCAATTTTAATTTGCCCTTGATTAGCATTGTCACCTATTCACCCCCCCCTCTAGGTGACTTTTCAATTGGTATCAGAGCTTGGACTCTAGTTTGGCTTTACATCCATAGAGAGATTCTTAAAATATTGCTAATCAACATTTTCATTCATACATTCATACACTAGTAAACATGGCCGACAACATTAAAACCCCACCTAAATTTGATGGACTCAACTTCCCTATTTGGAAGGTTAGGATGACTATCTTTTTGCAATCACTAGGTAGTTTAGTGGCTAAGTCTTTGACCAAACCCTATGTAGCACCCAATGAAGATGAGAGCACTTGGACCGACTTCAACTTTAGAAAATATGAGGCTAACTCAAAAGCCCAAAACTCCCTATTAACCGCCTTGAATGAGGATGACCTTACACGTGTTATTCATTGCCAATCCGCCTATGAGATTTGGCAACATCTATTGGTCACACATGAAGGGACTTCACAAGTCAAGAGAGCTAAAATAGATCTCTTGAGGTCTCAATATGAATCATTCAAAATGCTTGATGAAGAATCTATTGATAGTATGATTACTCGTTTCACTAAAATCACTAATGGTCTTTCTTCATTAGGTGATGACATCTCCAACGATCAAAAGGTGCGGAAAGTGATTCGGGCGCTTCCTTCTTCATGGGAGATCAAGGCCACCACCCTAAAGGAGTTGAACGACAAGGACGAGATGGACATCATTAGTCTCATTGGGAACCTAAAGACCCATGAGATGGAGAAGAAGGCAAGAGAAGAAGCCACTACTTCAAAGAAGAAATCCATAGCCTTCAAGACTTCTTCCACCAATGATGACGATAAAGAAGACGAAGAAGAAGATGAGGAGCTAACTCTACTTGTGCGGAATGTCAAGAGATTGTACCGGAAGAACAAGCTCAACTTCCGAAGAAATTCGAAGGCAAGGAGGAGCGGAGGATCATTTGCTATAATTGCCGCAAACCCGGACATATCATGGCGGATTGTCCGGAGTTCAAGAAGAAGATGACTTCCTCCTTCAAGCCAAAGAAGCCGGAGGAGAAGAAAGCCTACAAAGCAACATGGGATTCGGAAAGCGAGTCCGAAGAGGAGGTGGATCAAGCTAATATGTGTTTCATGGCAAACACACCTAAGGTAACCCCTCAATCCCTTGATGATGAAGATGATGAACTAAGTAAGGAAGTTCTAGTACATGCCTTTGTAGAACTTTCTGAAACTTATGATAATAAGAAACTTGAATGCTTAAAACTACAAAAAGAAGTTTCTTTTCTCAAAAATCAACTTGCTTTGGTTTCAAAAGAAAAAGATGATCTTTCTTCCAATCTTGTTTCCATTCAAATGAATTTGATGCTTACAAGATTTCTTGTAAGGGTAAAACCCCTATTGTTGATAATAAAGAGATTTCTTCCTTTAAATCTAAGATGAGTGATTTGAAAAAGTTTTAAAAGAATGTGCTTTTAATACAAAGAAGCTTGAAGAAAAATTTTCTAAAAAGAATACTTCTCATGTTAAAATTTCTCAAGCTAAGAATTCTCATGCTCACACCTCACATGCTAACACTTCACATGCTAAGATTCCTCATGCTCACAATACCCATGCTCACAAATCACACACTCACTATGCTTTTAAATATGGTAGAGTGTATAGATGCACATATTGTGGTAAAAATGGACATTTAGCTAAGTTTTGCTATGATCAACTAAATAGAACAAATAATCTTGTTTGGGTTCATGACACTAACCCTAGAGGACCCAAGAAAATGTGGGTACCAAAATCAAGTCTTAAATTGTTTGATGTAGGTACACACCAAAGCTCCGAGACGTAGGGAGCGGTGGTACCTTGATAGTGGTTGTTCTAGACACATGACATGGGACATCAACAACTTCACAACCCTATCAAGGTACATGGAAGGTGGCACCGTCACCTTCGGGGATGACTCCAAAGGAACTATCATCGGTATAGGTAACATTCAAATTGGTGCATCTCCTATTATAGAAAATGTTGTTTTAGTAGATGGTTTGAAACATAATTTGCTTAGCATTAGTCAACTTTGTGACCGTGGACTTAAAGTTATTTTTGATGATTCCTCATGCAAGATTTTTGATGTAAAATCCGAAGTTTGTATTCTTACCGGTTTTCGTGACAACAATGTTTATATCATTGACATGCTTAATTTAGATTGTTCTACTAAATGCTTGAATGCTTTTGATGAAAATTCTTGGCTTTGGCATAGAAGATTAGGACATGCATCTTTTGACCATATTTCTAGAATTAATTCAAAGGAATTGGTGAAGGGTATACCTTGCTTGGATTTTGAGAAAGACCGCATTTGTAGTGCATGTCAACTTGGGAAACAAACCAAGTCTTCCTTTAAACCAATCAAGGATATCATGTCAACTAGACCTTTAGAATTAATTCATATGGATCTTTTTGGTCCAACTAAAACTAAGAATTTAAATGGAAGTAGATTTGCATTTGTTTTAGTTGATGATTTTTCCCGTTTCACTTGGGTTTTCTTCTTGCAAAATAAAGATCAAACTTTTTCTCATTTTAAGATTTTTCGAAAAAGAGTTGAAAAGAAAAAGGTTTTCCGATTTTGAAAATAAGGAGTGATAGAGGTGGTGAGTTTGTTAACCAACTCTTCATGACTTATTGTGATGAAAAGGGAATTAAGCATGAAATGTCTTGTCCTAGAACTCCACAACAAAATGGAGTTGTAGAAAGGAAAAATAGAACACTTCAAGAGATGGCTAGGACAATGATAAGTGAGTATGACCTCCCTCAATATTTATGGGCCGAGGCCGTAAACACCGCATGCTATATATCGAATCGTATTTATTTGTGCAAAAATTCTTCAAAAACATCATTTGAAATGTATAATTCTAGAAAACCAAATGTTGTATATTTCAAAGTTTTTGGATGCAAGTGTTTTGTTTTAAATACTAAGGATAATTTGGGTAAGTTTGATGCTAAGGCTTATGAAGCTATCTTTGTTGGATATTCTTCTACTAGCAAAGCATATAGAGTTTTTAATAGATCTACACTTACTATTGAAGAATCCATGCATGTAAAGTTTGAAGAATCTAATGTGGTTGTTGAGAATGTTGTAGAGATTGAACCATTAGGTGAAGACATGGAGAGACTATCCTTGAAGGACACACCGCTCAAGAAGAAAAGCAAGAACCTATAGGTGGTGATGTTCAAGAGGATAAAGAGGAAGGCACTCAACCGCTTCCCAAAGCTTGGAGATACGCTACAAATCATCCTAAGGAGCTCATCTTGGGTGACGCTTCAAAAGGAGTCACAACGCGCTCCAAACTCCATGACCTATGTGGTAACTTTGCTTTCATTTCTCATTTTGAACCCAAAGGCATTCTCGAAGCCGAGACGGACCCATATTGGTTGCTTGCCATGCAAGAGGAACTCAATCAATTTGAGCGCAACCAAGTTTGGCATCTTGTTCCTAAGCCCCACGATAGACCAATAATTGGTACTAAGTGGATCTTTAGAAACAAGATGGATGAGTCCGGAAATGTCATTAGGAATAAAGCTAGGTTAGTGGCCCAAGGTTACACTCAAGTTGAGGGAATTGACTTTGAGGAAACCTTTGCACCCCTAGCACGGCTTGAAGCCATACGGATGACACTAGCTTTTGCATCTTTCAAAAATTTTAAACTTTTTCAAATGGATGTGAAAAGTGCATTTTTGAATGGTTTTATCAATGAAGAAGTTTTTGTTTCTCAACCTCCCGGTTTTGTTGATCATGTTCATCCCGATTTTGTTTTTAAACTTGACAAAGCTTTGTATGGATTGAAACAAGCTCCAAGAGCTTGGTATGAAAGGCTTTCTAGTTTTCTCATTTCAAATGATTTTATTAAAGGCAAAGTAGACACTACTCTCTTCACTAAGCATGTTGATAATGATATTTTAATTGTGCAAATTTATGTTGATGATATAATTTTCGGTTCTACTAATGAAGTTTTATGCAAGGATTTTGAAAAGGTAATGCAACAAGAATTTGAAATGTCTTCCATGGGTGAGCTCAATTTCTTCCTTGGACTCCAAATCAAGCAATTGCAAGACGGAACCTTCATTAACCAAGCCAAGTACGCAAAGGAGCTAGTAAAGAAGTTTGGGCTTGAAGGATCAAAGGCTTGCAACACTCCAATGGCAACTACAACCAAGCTTGATAAGGACGAACAAGGTAAAAATGTTGATATTAAATTATATAGAAGCATGATAGGAAGTCTTTTATATTTGAGGGCAAGTAGGCCGGATATCATGTTTAGTGTGTGTCTTTGTGCTAGATTTCAATCGTGTCCTAAAGAGTCTCATCTTATTGCTGTAAAACGCATTATTCGTTATATTAAGGGCACTATTGGAATGGGTCTTTGGTATCCGAAAACTATAGATTTTTCAATGACTAGTTATTCGGATGCCGACTATGCGGGTTGTAGAGTAGATAGAAAGAGTACTAGTGGGACATGTCAATTTCTTGGTAATTGTCTTGTTTCATGGTCCTCTAGGAAATAAAATTCCGTAGCACTCTCAACCGCCGAGGCGGAGTATGTTGCCGCGGGGGCTTGTTGTGCACAAGTCCTTTGGATGAAACATACTCTCCTTGATTTTGATTTGCATTTTGATCATATTAAAATATTTTGTGATAATACTAGTACTATACACATGACCAAAAATGCAAATCAACATAGTAAGACCAAGCACATTGAGATTAGATATCACTTTCTTAGAGATCATTTTGAGAAAGGTGATATAGATATTGATTATGTTTCCACCGATTTACAACTAGCCGATATTTTCACTAAACCTCTTGATTTTGCTAGATTTTCGTTTATTTGTGGAGAACTTAATGTGTGTATTATTGAATAGACATGTTTTTCATAACCCTTTTTGATGTATGACAAAAAGGGGGAGAATAAGTTTACATGAACAAAAATAAGTTCATTTGGTCTTGGTTCCATATGAATTTATATTTTTTTAATATGTTTTGTTTTATGAGTTTTTATGAGTGAATTTATATGATGTTTTGTCTTATATTTTTAATGAATTCTTGTGTTTTAGTTTAAATATGCATCAAGAGCAATTTTTGTGTTTTATATATTTGTTTTAAATTGGTGCATCATTTCAACTATTGGTATCTAGCGCATCTTCTTGTGTTTCATGTATAGCATAATTTGAGGGGGAGCTTCCTCCTCCCTATATTTTTGTGTTAATAGCCTATTTGTTTTGTCATCATCAAAAAGGGGGAGATTGTTGGCCCAAGAGGTTACACTCTCCAATTGTTTTATGTTTTGATGATGACAAACCAAATTAGTGCTATTTGGTACTAATCATTTGTTCAAGATAAGTTTCAGGTTTGTACCATGTTTAGAGACCATTCACTTAGCTATTGCAAGAACTTCTAAGTTCCACAAAGCAAGGAAGGCAAATTGCACATCAAGGAAGGATCATAGAAGAGAAGGCACTAGCAAGGCATTGGATGGCTCAAAGACTTGAAGATAGCACAAGAAGTCTTCATGTAATTTATTTTTCAGTTTATAGTATGTTAAAGAATAGTGGATAGGTTTGAAGCTCTATCACACACATTTTTGCGCACATGCTCATTCCAAAATAATTTCTTATAAATTATACAAAAATATTTTGCATACAAGATTTTGCCTACAGATATATATTTGTGTTTTATACTAATCCCTGTTCAAAAGTATTTTTGTTAAAATCAAAATCCTTTTTGTTTTCTTTTTAAATTTGGCTTTTTGACCTGATCCGGTCGACCGGGTCGGTCGACCGAGCCTATGTCAGTCTGGTCCGGTCGACCGGACCAGTCGACCGAAGTCCTGGCAGAATGCACGTATCCGTGTGCATGTCTGTCGGTCGACCGGGGCAGTCGACCGATATTTATTTTTGAGTCACAGTTTATATCAGTCGACCGGGTCGGTCGACCGATAGCCTGTAACGGTCAAATTTTTTATACTACCGGTCGACCGGCCCGGTCGACCGGTCCGACCGTTTGAACAGTAACGGGCAGATTTTTAAGAGCTGTTTATTTTGTAATTTGAGTTTTAAAAATCCATTTAAGGTTCTATTTTGAATTAATCACCTCCTAAACTTCAGTAACTATTTCTTATCCCTAAACCTTAGCCCTCTCCTATAAATAGGGGTGTTTGGGGAGAGATTTGCCACAACAAATTATTGCTAGAAAATTCAAAAGTTTAAGGCTTTCAAAGAGACTTGTTTCCTTGTTTTTGTGCTGAATTTCTCACTGATTTTCTGAAGGTTTTCAATTCTCTCTGATTTGATTTTCTTTCATCACTTACAACAAGAGCTTCATTCCTACTCAATATTCTCTAAGGACCTTTGTAAGGGAAGAGATATTTGAAAGAGAGAGTTTGTGGTCTTTTGACTACCAAGAGAATTGCTTGTACTTGAGATTGTAGGAGTTGGGTACTCCATTGTAATTGAGATCTTTGTGATAGTGGAAGTAGCTAGAATCCTTCTGGGGAAGGCGGGGAGTAGAGCTGGGTGCTCGAACCTCGATAACATATCCTTGTGTTTGCGATTGGTTTACATTCTTGCAATCCTTACTCTACTTTGCTTGCACTTATTACTTGCTCATCATATTCATTGTCATACATACTTGCTTGCATTCTTTTTGAGATTGTTGTAGCTTCAATTTTTAATTTGCCCTTGATTAGCATTGTCACCTATTCACCCCCCCTCTAGGTGACTTTTCATATATATATATATATATATATCTTTTATATGTGTATTGGATTCTATTCATACACTCTATGCTTCAAAGAGTTTAAATATCTTATTTTTGTATTTATACAAGTTTGAAAAAATCAAATTTCCATTACAAAGTTTGGTTTTCAGAAAATACTGATTTTATGTTAAAGTTTAATTTCTATATCACAAAAATAGTTCAAATAGTTTGTAATATGTGTTGATTTTTGGTCACACATATTTGTTCTTCAAATATTTATAAGAATGTATTTTTCAAAATTTATGAGAATTTATGGGATTTTATAGGTGTTAAAAAGAACAAGTTTCAAACCCTTAATCCCTAGCCTGAGCCTACTGGCGGTCGACCGAACCAGAGCTCAGTCGATCGATATGCACAAGGACATGCACAAGACCTGCCTATAAGGCCGGTCGATCGATGTGCACAAGGACGTGCACAAGGCCTGCCTATAAGGCCGGTCGACCAGGCGGTCGACCAACTGTAGCTACCCAACTCTCAGGTAGCGACGGTCGACCAGGCGGTCGACCGACATGGCTGTGCCTTTAGGCTCTGTCGACTGGTCGGTCAACCGGTAGGCGAGCTTTGCCTTAGACGATCGACCGGGCGGTTGATCGGTGGCTCAAGGGTCAGAAATATGACCGTTGGCCAGTCGACCGGGCGGTCGACCGACAGGTCAAATTTGTCCTTTCTGGACCCCAACGGTTATAATTCTGAGAGCCTATAAATATGGGTTCTCTAAAGCTGTTTTCATCAAGATTTTTCGAGTGCTTTTCTTTCAACCTTTTACGTATTTTGTAGCAAGTTTAAAAGGAGTTTTTGAGCCTAAAAGTTTATCTTTTATTTATTTTAAAAGTGTTAGAAAAATCAACGAAAAGAGAGTCTTTAGGAAATTAGTTTTGATTCTTATTTACAAATCTATTTAGTGTTTTTTTCAAGTATTTTTCTTTGTTATTTTCTTTTCCAAACATTTTATTTCACACTTGAGCTATCATCTCTAATCATATCTATAGGATCTTGTTTTTGTGAGGAAAGTTATTTGTGGTATATTGCGATCACCAAGTGTTGTTTGTGGTCATTGAATCACTAAGATTGTAATCTTTTCTTTGCTTTGGCTTTGTGTCATCCCTCTTGTGTAGAGGTGATTGTATTTGAGTTTTGGCTTTGTGCCTATCCCTCTTGTGTAGAGGTGATTGTGTTTGAGAAAGGAGTAGTGTACTCCAAGTGTAGAGTTGTAATTCCTCAATGGAGGTCCCTTTGTGGAAGGTTCTGTGTGGATATAGTGAAAATCCTTCTGTGTGAAGGCAGGGATGTAGAGCAGTGGTTTGAACCTCGAAACATATCTTGTTGTTTGTGTTTGATCCACTATCCCTAAACTCTATCTCTTTTATAACTTACATTGTGTTATATTGCACATATTCATATGCTAGATATAGTTATGTGTGCCCACGCTTATGTTGAACTAAGAGAGCTTCATATAGCACCTCAACTCTTAATCTAGAGGAATTTAGAGGAGACAGTCCAAAGCCCTTCACAGAAAATTCGGCTATACTTTTTAGTTACACATAGTGTGTTGCAATTGAGTTTTAAATTCCGCATTATTTGTCATTGATTAGCTAGTACACCTATTCACCACCCCTCTAGGTGTACCTCAATTAGTATCAGATCTTGGTGCTCTTAATTTGGGTCTAACAACTTTGAGTTAAAGATTCTCATTATAGCTAATCACAATATTTGTTTACACATACTTATAGATTTTCTTACCCCTCCCATGTATGATATTACCAACATTAATATGTGAAAGTATAAGATGAGTACATACCTTAAATCCCTAGGATTGCATGTATACCTTGCCACTATCAAGAAATCTTATCTTGATAATGACAAGCATATAAAGGATAATGCACAAACCTTAGTGGCACTTAGGCACACACTTAGCAAAAATTATTTATGAATGGTTTTTCATTGTGATTCCGCTTTTGCAGTGTGGAATACATTGACCTCTCCTGAACTACAAATGACAAACAATGTGGAGAAAGAATCTAGTTGAGAAGAGTCCGATCAAACTTGCTTCATGGTCCAAGGAAATGAATTTTTCAAGTAATTTCGGACACTCAACTAGATGATAGTGCTAGTTCTTCTTGTGATGATGACATGGATGCACATGTATTAAATGAAGAACTATCTATATTTTGTAAAAACTTGCTTTCAAAGTATAAAGCTTTGAAAAATAAGAGTTTTAAAATAAAAAAATGAAAATGAAAATTTATTTTCAAAGCTAAACATGATTTTATAAGAGAAGGTTGAGATTTCGAGTGAAAGAGACTACTTGAAAACTCAATTTGACCTTGCTTTAAAAAGAATGAAATTTTAAAGAATAAAAATGATTGTAATGATGTTTTGAAGAAAGGTTTTGTCTTCAAAACTTGATTGTATTTTAAAGGAGAACAATTCTTTGAAAAATAAAATTGCTTTAATTTCAAAAGAATTAGAATTTGTTTCAAATGACAATATTTCTTTGAAAAATAATTTGGCTTCTCATTCTTATCTTGATTCTATTGTTATACCATCTATTGATAATAATGCATGCTCCACTTCTTCTTTAACAATTGAAAATGATATTTGCATGTTGAAGAATAGTGTAAATTGTTTGGGCTCCACTTTGAGTCAATTTACCATGAACCACACAAAATTGAAATGCATGTTTCGCAAGAAACATGCTCCTCAAATACCTGCACGCAAAACACGGCATACACATGCTCATCATGCTCACACACATGATTTTATGTATGCTCATGTGTAACTTGTACACATTGTGGACGTACGAGCCACCTTATAAAATTTTATTATGATAGAATAAATGCTTCCAATTTTGTAAATAAATTTGTTTGGGTTAGGAAAGGTGCTAACCCTCATGGACCCAAGAAAGTGTGGATACCAAAATCCACCCTTATTGCATTTGATGTAGGTATGGCTCTCACTTGACGTGAGGGCATTGGTGTCTTGATGGTGGATGTGTTTGTGCTTGATGGACACCACATTGAATGCATCTCCTTCAAGGATGTTTGGTGGGAGGACCATCATTGTTTAGAGACCTAGAGATTAGCCCTATTGGTTTTGGTAACTATCTCTAACTCCTTATTTTTTTTTATATGCTTTTACATGAATATTTTTAGCATGTATTGGTTGTAATACCCAATCCTCAGAATACGTACACAGCTATGTGTCCTGATTTTTTGAGCGTATTTTCTTATTTTCTGTTATTTAAATTCTTACTCATATAGCAGTATGACATGATTTGACCTTTTTGGTATTCAGATTTGACTGATTTCAGTTTTAAATATTATTTTTTAATATTCTAGATTTTTTATGATTTTCTGAAATTTTTCGAATTAAATTGTAAATCTTCAAAACAGGTGTCGACCAGTGTCGCTGACCGACTCTCGAATTTTTAATTTACAAACGGATTTGAAAATCTAGAAACGGCTTTCACATTATTTCTTAAAATCATGTTTTCTATCTAAATAAATTTTTCAAGAATTTTTAGAATTTATCAAAAATCCGGCCTACCCGGTGTAGACACAGTCCACAGTAAATTCAAGAATTTTTATTTTGAAAATGGGTTTGAATTTCTGAAAATCGATTTCACCAAAAATTTTAAAATAATATTTATTATTTTTGAAAATTTTTGAGAAGCTTTCTGAGTTACTTCATTTTTCGGACTTTTCTAGAGTTTTTGGTGTTTTCCCCAGATACCAGAATTTATCCAGATATTATATTTATATTCCTCTTATTTTCTCTCTCCTTCCTCAGACGTGTTTCTCACCAAACTTGAATTCAACATTTAATGTGGAGACTCTCACCATTCCGCATTTAATGATATGTCCTTCAAGGAAATCAACTCAGATCAAGACACCCATGCTTTTTTGTCTTTTCTATCAACGCAACACTCGCGTTTTCCTCCTGGATGCGAATCCCATCTCCGCGTCTGACTCTCTTTTGCCAGACGCGGATTTCATAAATAGGGACGCAGCCCATTTTAGTGGAGACACAAGTCTCTTTTAAAAGGATTGGCAATGGCAATATTGTAATAATCATATCCCCTTTATATACACTAGGGGTGAGCATCGGTCGGTTCGGTTCGGTTTTTTCTAATTTTTGCAAAACCGAACCGAACCGATTAGACTTAGCAACCGAACCGAACCGAACCGACTCAGTTCGGTTCGGTTTTTCGATTTTTTCGGTTAGGCCAATATTTTTTCATCATTTCTTACATTTTTTAATCACCATTATATTATTATCCTTTAATATTCTAATCTTAAATATTCAATACCCAAATTAGAAATAAGAAAAAGACCCTAACCTTAATGTGAATTAAAATTTCATATTCTAAAACTTTTACGCTATATTTGGGCTCTTATATCAAAACTCACATAATTATTACTAACTTTTAATGGCAAGAATGAAAAAAAAAGAACTATATTAATATAAATATTATTCTTAATTGTGATGGTGTACTTAACATAAGTTTCATATATTCAACATAAAAAAGATGGTATTGCTAGAAGTAATGAGATAAGTTTTCACCAGTTTTTGTTATGAACTATATGATTCACTAAATTGAATTTGGGTGGGGTGATATATAGGGTAAGAGATTCGGTTCGGTTCAGTCGAGTTCAGTTTTTCAAATACAAACCGAAACCGAACCGAACTAGAGCGGTTCGGTTCGGTTCGGCTTCGGGTTTCGGTTTTTGGTCGGTTATTTCGGTTATAACCGAACTCTGCTCACCCCTAATATACACCCCCACCTTTCTTCCTTTCTCTTTTATTTTTCCTCCTCCTTCCCACCAACAGCCAACAGAGAACGAACCACAGGCCAGACCTTCCCTTGTCCTGCCATCCCCCTCCATTCTAATATATGTATGCTTCAAATTTCAATTGGTATTTTTATTTTTCATACATACATATATATGATTTGATTGTACTTGTTTTACAATGTCTTTACATTTTTTAAGCACAAATTATGTTTATGCCAAGCTTGATTTTATTCTGAATATTAATTGATATCTTTACAAGCTTATACACTGATTTTAATTAATATTTATTTGGTATCAAAATGTACTTCATGTTTCACTTTCAATTGGTATCAAAATCTACTATTGATCTCTTAAAATTTTGTTTATCTATCAGTGGTACCAACATTTATTTTGTCAACTGCTATTTGATTTCATTGGTATCATAATTCATTTTATTGACTTCAAGAAATTTCAAATTTTGTTTTAAAAGTGATTTCAAAATTTTTTAAAATTTGTTGATATGTATTGCCTATATGCAAAGGGAGCTTAACATCTCCTCTATATATAGATTCATATTGAGTGTACTTTCCATATTGAGGAGCTTAACCTCTCTTCGTTATGTAGTACATGTGTATAAGGGAGCTTAACATCTCCGTTTATACATTATATATTATATTTTATGTGGTTAGGGTCTAGTCATCCTTTCTCCATGTAATGCATGTATGCAGGGAGAGCTAATTTATCGTCTCTCCTCTTCATGAATGTATATCACATATACATCTTAAATGTTTGATTGTCTTCACCCCTTTGTTAATGAATTGACAAAAAGGAGAGAAAATTTTAGTGAGTTTATATATGCATGTTAATATTTTTGTTTATGCATATATGTTCGTTTCACTTTATGCATTTCATTGAATATATATTTGTTTATTGCTATGCATGAGTTAAGGGGGAGCTCTTATGAAGCTTATCTGTGGTGCCCCGATCTGGCGGGTACGGGGACGCCACTGCGACGTACATACGCAGGGCGATGGTACCATCATGTATGTACGCCAAGCATCAATACAACACAATACAAGGATCAGAGTGTGGAAATTACGTGGTGTTATACATTCCAATACAAATTAGTACAAGTACTTAGTTATCACAGATTGTAACATAATATTACATAAATATTACATCACCAGATAGTATAAAAGTAGACTGTACAAGATACAAAAGATAGAACTCACGAGCTGGAAGAGGGATTCTCACGAGCGGGGAAGACGGGATGGAACTATGGCTGATCCGCCTGCTCCTCGAAGTAGGCCCGATCCTCAGCTGAAGGATCCACCTCGGTCCAACCTGCTAAATCTGAACATACAAATTTAGGGTTGTTAGTGGGCAACCCAGCGAGTACAAAAAGAAGCTAAGTGGCAAGTATAAATAAAAGTAAGTGCATCAGGTCAAGTATAATGTACCCAAATCAATAAGTATGGAATAACCATAATAAATATTGAAATATGGAAATGACATTAGAATTTATGTGGCATGAAATAAAGCAAGTATGCAGGTCAAATGTCATGTAATCAAATTAGCAATCATGGAGTAACTACAATAAATAGCAAGTATGAACACGACAATAAAATTTATGTAGCATGAAGTCAATTATCAAGTTATTATTAAGACTCGTTCAATTTGTATGTTTCAGTATATGACTGGTACCATATACTTCCGCATACAAGCCGAGCGAGGTTGGTTATTGGAAATTGATGGGGAACGACGAACCATGTTTAGAATGGGTCTCGTGCATGCCCGGGACAACGGTCCAAGAGTATCCGGTACTGAGCCGGAACGTACCGCTAGGCACTGGGACTTACTATATGCCCGAAGGTCTTAGTATACGCCCGAACAGAATAGAGTGTCACCGTTCCCCACAGGATACTCAGGGGATTATAGCATATCCGGCAGACAGGCAAGGGGGTAGGGTGCCAGTACACCCCTCGGAAATGCCTCGTGGCCTCCAGGTCGAATCCAACAGGAATAGTTGTACAACATATGTGTGGCCACCATAAACACAAAAGCTATATCGATACTCATCAATTTCCCCCGTCCCGGTGTAAGTTGTTTAAATATAACAGAGTGTTAAATAGTAATGTCCATATGGTATTCACAAAAGTCCAATATCCATGGCTATCCTATTACGGGGGTCAACAGGAGTATAATATCAGGAGTAATGTCAGGAGCCCCCCTATTTTAGGGGTTCAAGTACACAGGAGCTTAGGAGTACATGAGTTCAGGAGTACCAAATATCTGGTAATAATATAATAATCATGCCAAGTCCCCATAACAGTGATAGTCATGAATATGTCATATAATACAGGTATCAGGGGTAGTAGTGTCCGGTCAAGGGTCACAATGTCAAGTCAATGTACTTGTACCATATGAAAACATGTCATATACCGGATGTCAAGATCAGGGGTCAAGTATAACATATATCGAGTACCGGTGTCTAAATATCAAGTGCCGTGGGATAGGTTTCAAATATCAAGTGCCGGTGTAAATACCGAGTGCCAGTGTAAATACCGATGCCGGTATCATAAATCATATATCAAGTGTAACATGCCAAGTGTCGGTGTAAATACTGAGTATCGGTGTAAATACCGATTGCCGGTGCCATAAATCATATATCAAGTGTAACATGCCAAGTGTCGGTGTAAATACTGAGTACAACAACATATATTAACTTGTGTAGTGGGGTATCATGTACTAAAAATTACAGTAGCAAGTAAGGTATTAAACATTACGGTGGCAACAAGATGTCCACATATTAATTAACATGCTATAAACATTTGAGTGGTAGTTATTCAGCATAAAATAAACACTCGCCTAAAATCCGGGACGCAATACTGAGAAAAGTTCGAGGAGTCTGCTAACACGTACCATCATGTTATTAGCCCATAAATATATTAAAATATATACATATATATATATATATATATATATTATATTACAAATATTAGAGAGGGAATGAGAGAGGAGAGAGAGAGAGGAGAGAGAAAGTTGTAGGAAGGAGAGAGAGAAAGAGAGAGAAAATAGGGCATGTATAGAACAAGAATAGGAATTAAAAAGGGGAGGGGTATGGTTGTAAATATAGGGTAGTAATTTGAGAATGAGATAGGGGGTATTTAGGAAATATAGGAAAAGTGAGTTTATTTAGGGAAAAGAAATAAAAAGGATTAATGAATGAATGAAAGAGAGAAAGAAGAAAGAAAGAAGGAAAGGAAAAAGAAAAGGAGGGGGTGGCCGGCTGGCCACCGGCACCGGCGGCGCGGTGGTGACGGCGCCGCCGGGACGGGGCGGGCGATGTGCGCCCTAGGGGAGGAGTGGGGAGGAGTGGTGGGGGATTTTAAAGTTGGTTGTTGTTGTTGGTGTTTGGTGGTGGTGGTGGTAGATGGTGGTGGTGGTGGTTGTGGAGGTTATGGTGGTGGTTAGAGGTGGTGGGGAGTTAGAGGAGGAGGAGGAGGTGATGATAGGGTGGTTGGAATGGTGAATTTGGTGGAGGTAGTGGTGAATTTTGGAGGAGGAAGGGAGGTGGTGGTGGTGGATTATGATGAAATTGGCGGTAGTTGGTGGTTGATGGAGATTGAAAAAGGTGGTGGAGTGGAGAGGGGTTATGGGGAGTGGGTGGCCGGCGTAGGGCGGCCGACAGTGGTGGTGAGGGTGGCCGGCGGCGATCGAGGAGAGGTTGGTTGTTTGTTTGGTGGAGAATTGAAATGAAGAAGATGGAAGGGAAGAAGGAAAGGAGAGTATGTATAGAAAGAGAGAGAGAGAGAGAGAGAGAGTATGAGTGAGGGATGGGGGGATGACCCCCCTCTCTCTACTGGAGTTGCAGCTACTGCTGCTGCGGAAGTAGCGCACAGGGCATGGGAGGTGGAGTGTGGGGGGAGAAAAAAAGAGAAGAAAAAGAAAGGAAAAAGGGAAAAATTTAAAGGAAAAGAAAAGAAACAGTAAAAAATAATAATTAAATATTTTATTAAATAATAAAATTAATAAAATATTCTGGGTGTAATAAGTAGAGGAGTGGAGAAGGAAAAAGTAAGAAAAGAAAAGAACGGTAAATAATAATATTATTTTAATAGGGCGAAAATTGGACTGTTTCAGAAACGTTCTGAAAAATTCTGAAAATAGCAAATATTATTTTAAGATTCTTGATGAAATCAGATTTGAGAAATTCAATGTAGTTTTCAAATTAAAAATCTTGGAATGTTTCGGCGATACCAGCCGACACCAGAATCAGTGAAATTTTGATAAATTTAGAAAAATCTCAAAAAATATTTTTAGATAGAAAATGAAATTCTAAGAAGTATTAGGAAAGCTATTTTTAAAAATTTAATCCCATTTGAAAATTAAAAATTTGAGAATCAGTCAGCGATGCCGACGACACCGGTTTTGAAGATTTTGCAGAAAAATTCTGAAAAATTCTAAAAAAATCAATCTAAAATATTAGAAAACAGTGTCTGAAACTGAAATTGGTCAAATTGGACTACCAGAATGGTCAAATCGGGCTACAGGCTGGTATCGGGTTCCCAGTCCGGGTCACGGCTTACTCTAGATCTGAGATCCAGATCCGATACACAATAATATAAGTAATTACAACCCAAAAGTAAATACTGGAAGAAAATTAAACAATACGGTCAAACAATTTTGGGACACGCATCTGGGTACATATCCTAGGAACGGGGTGCTACATTACTTTATTTCATGCATATATAACTCCATGAATTTTGTCATCATCAAAAAGGGGGAGATTGTTGGCCCAAAGGTCCATCACCCTAGTTTTGATGATGATTAATTGATGTAGTTATTATATTAATGATCTTCTCTTTATATAGTTTCATATTCTCTATCAAGATCTTAGTAAATGCTTTGCTTCAATAAAGAAATTTTGGAGCTAACAAATGTAGATTCAAGAGCTCGCGCGTCAAGAACGCATCTAGCACTCGAATGAAGTTAAGATCTTTGGATCATGTCTGGATCAAGTCGGCTTGGAGAAGGTCTACAATAAGACTTCGGTTTGTTTAGCTTGTGTTTAGATTTTGTGTAAGATAGATTAGTGTTGATATGCTCAAGTTCACACACACAAAACTTCAATATGTTTGGTTTTCAAGTACAGATATATATGATTTTCATGAATAGATAAAATTAAAACAAGTTTACATGGTTTAATGTAACTATATACATCAATGCTTCATATATTTAAAAAAACTTATTTTGGTGATTCTATTTCATATGTTTAGAGTTTTGTATTTAACAAAACTTATCTTTGGATTTAATGTCAAAAATATAGATATATCTTTTATATGTGTTTTGGATTCTATCCATATACTCTATGGTTCAAAAGAGTTTAAATAACTTATTTTTTTAATTATACAAGTTTGGAAAAATCAGATTTCCATTACAAAGTTTGGTTTTCAAAGAATACCGATTTTGTGTTAAAGCTTAATTTTTATATTACAAAAATAGTTCAAATAGTTTATAATATGTGTTGATTTTTGATCACACATATTTGTTCTTCAAATATTTATAAGAATGTTTTTTTATAGAATTTATGAGAATTTATAAGATTTTATAGGTGTTAAAAAGAACAAGTTTCAAACCCTTAATTCCTAGCCTGAGCCTTCTGGCGGTCAAGGCCTGCCTATAAGGCTGGTCGACCAAGCAGTCTACCGACTGTAACTACCCAACTCTCGGGTAGCGATGGTCGACCGGGCGGTCGACCGACATGGCTGTGCCTTTAGCTCGGTCGACCGGTAGGCGAGTTTTGCCTTAGGTGATTGACCGGGCGGTGGATCGGTGGCTCAACGGTCAAAAATATGACCGTTGACTGGTCGACCGGGCGGTCAACTGACAGGTCAAATTTGTCCTTTTCTGGACCCCAACGGCTATAATTCTGAGAGCCTTTAAATAGGGGTTCTCTCAAGCTATTTTTATCAAGATTTTTAGAGAGCTTTTCTTCCAATCTTTTCAATGTTTGCAGCAAGTTTAAAAGGAGTTTTTGAGCCTAAAAGTTTTATCTTTTATTTGTTTTTAAAGTGTTGAAAAAATCAAAGAAAAGAGAGTCTTTGGGAAATTGGTTTTGATCCTTCTTTACAAATCTATTTTGTGTTTTTTCTCAAGTGTTTTTCTTTGTTATTTTCTTTTCCAAACGCTTTATTTTCTCACATTTGAGCTATCATCTCTAATTCTATCTATAGTATCTTGTTTTTGTGAGACAAATTGTTTGTGATCTATTGTGATCACCAAGTGTTGTTTGTGATCATTAGATCACTAAGATTGTAATCTTTTCTTTACTTTGGCATTGTGCCTATCCTGCCTACCCCTCTTGTGTAGAAATGATTGTGTCTGAAAGAGGAGTAGTGTACTCTAAGTGTAGAGTTATAATTCCTCAGTGGAGGTCCCTTTGTAGAAGGTCCTATGTGGACATAGTGAAAATCCTTCTGTGTGAAGGCGGGGATGTAGAGAATTGAGTCAAACCTCGAAATATATCTTGTTGTTTGCGTTTGATCCACTATCTCTAAACTCTATCTCTCTTATATCTTGCATTGATTTATATTGCACATATTCATATACTAGATATAGTTGTGTATGTCCACACTTGTGTTGAACTAAGAGAGCTTCATAAAGCACCTCAACTCTTAATCTAAAGGAATCTAGAGGAGATAGTTCAGAGCCCTTCACCAGGAATTCGGCTGCACTCTTTGGTTACACATAGTGTGTTGCAATTGAGTTTTAAATTTCGCATCATTTGTCATTTGATTAGCTAATACAATTATTCACCTCTCTCTAGGTGTATTTCAAGTAATCGATTAGATTATGGGTATAGTCGACTAATATTAAGTGTTAGTCGACTAACGATTTGCCCTAGTCGACTAATACAAGTTCTGACAGTTTTCTAATTCGGTTCTGTTTCCTTTTTTGGTTAGGATACATGTTTTCTATTTCTCTGAGGCGGTGCTAATTTGGTTATTGAAGTTTGTGAAGGATTAGGATCATCTTAGGTACCTATATAAACCACTTGGGGTGGCCTTTTGAAGAAGTGTCAAGAATTCAAGAGAATGTCAGATTTACACTATTGAGAGTTGTGAGAGAGAGATCTTCTTGTAACTTTTATATTTTCTTCTCTGTTTTCAATAAAGATTTCTCCCCTCCTCTCTGTGGACATTGACATATTATTGAACCACGTTAAATCTTGTGATCTTTGGTTGTGTGGTGATTTAGTTTTAATTGCTTGCTAGTGGTAGATCTTCTACGCTTCCGCTTCTACTGCCGAGTCTTTAACTCGATGTTTCTCTATTGTTTGATTGGTTATTGATCATCAACAATTGGTATGAGAGTGATGACTAGCAAGGCAACCACGCCAACCAAGTTCAAGGTGGAGAAATTAGACGAGAATTCAACTTCCTATTGTGAAAGATGCGAGTAATATCATTGCTCGTGAAGGTGGACACACACAAGGCCCTACTTTGTAGAGAAGTCATCAAAGATGGAGGATGATGAGCGAAATGATATCGACTTCCGCGCAAAGGCGATGATCATACTGTGCTTGTTAGATGGGATTCTCAACAATGTAATGAACAAGGAGACAACTACTGATCTTTGGTGTAGGCTGTGTAAATCACCTAGAGGGGGGTGAATAGGTGATAATGCTAATCTAGAAATTAAATGCGGAAGCTAAAACAAATTTGCAACACACTTAGTACAACACACAAGTGTAGCTGAATTCCCCGTGAAGGGCTCTGGACTAACTCCTCTTGATTCCCCTAAATAAGGGTTGAGGTGCTATATGAAGCTCTTGTGGTTAAGTATAAGTGAGGCACACACACAAGCAAGTCAAGCATATAAGGATGAACAATATGAAATAATGCAAGGCACAAATGCTAGCAATAAGATAAGAATGAATGAATGATGCTTTGCACAAATAAAAGAGAGAGAGTTAGAGAGACAATGAATCAAACGCAAACACAAAGATATGTTTCGAGGTTCGAGCCCCTAGCTCTACGTCCCCGCCTTTACCGAGAAGGATTTCTAATCCACTATACTCCCACCGAGGGAACCTCCACCGAGGAGGATTTTTACAACAAGGGAGTACCGAACTCCTCTCTCAAACACCGCCTCACAATCGAGGGGTAGGCCCGTAGCCAAACAACCACAAACACCTCTACCGAAGAGGGATACAAACCAAACTCCACCTCTCATTAGAGGGAGCAAACCACAAGCCTCAACCTCTACCAAAGAGGGAGCAAACCAATCACCCGACCAACCTCTACCAAAGAGGGATACAACAAAAGTAAGGGTGTACAACTTGGAGGTTTCCACAACCTCAAACAATCTCTCTTTCCTCTTTTTCACAAAATAAGATCCTAATAGAATAGGATAGATGATAGCTCAAGTGTGGAAAAACTAGAGTTTGAAAAACAAAAACTCAAAGAAAAATACTTGAGAAAACTCTTGTAAAAGATAGAAATGAAGAACCAAAACAAATCTCCTAATTTTCTATTTTCTTTGATTTTTTCAAAAACTCTAAAACAAACAAAGATTGATCTTTTGGCACTTAAACACTTTTGAAAACTTGTTTTTAAAACCAGAGAATGGGAAAATTTTTGCTCTAGAAAATCTTTTCCAAAACCCCCAAGAAATGGGGTATTTATAGCCCAAACAGAAAACTAGCCGTTAGGCTGATCTGTCAGCCTGACAGGCTGGCGGTCGACCTGCCGGTCGACCGCCAACGGTCAAAAATATGACCGTTGGAGCAATCCGGTCGACCGCCCAGATACAGAGAGCAGAGCTCTCTGGTCCGGTCGACCGGCCCACTGTGCTGCCAGACGTGCACAGCTCTGTGCACGTCGGTCGACCGTACGGTCGACCGGCCCTTGGTGCGGTCGGCCGACCTGGCCTGTCAGCCACTGTTCTGGGTCAGAAAAACATGTTAAAAATATTTTTAATAAATCTTATAAAAACTTCTAAAAATTCTCAAAAATAGTTTTAACATTTTGCATTGATATATAAACATGTGATAAAAATTTCAACTCAAATATCAAGCATATGAAACCATTTTTGTGTTTTAACATTTTTACCAAAAACCAAAACTTGTATTTTATCAAAGTTTGATTTTTCAATACATGAATAGGATAGTCAAAATAAGTTTGTTTAAAAGTTAAGCATGCATGTATAGAATGAAACTACTATACAAAAACCAATTAAACTTGTTTTGATCAACTATTCATGAAAATAAATATTGGTTAAACCAAGACCGAAAAACTAATATCCAAACATAAGACGTGTGTGTGTTGTGCACTTGAGCATATCAACTATTCTAAGCTTTACAAATGGATCTAAAACACACTAAACTAAAACTAGGATACCTAAGTCTTCTTGACGATCTTCAATCTTCAAGCCGACTCGATCCAAACCGTGATCCACGAGCTAGGCTATGTATGATCTTGATGCTCAAGCCCTAAAATCACCATGTGAAAGCTTCCAAACTCTTCTTTTTGAAGCAATCACCAACTAATATCTTGTTACATGATCTGAAACTAAAATCACAAGATTATTAGTAAATATAACTACATGAGTTAATCATCATCAAAACTAGAGAGGAAGGCCTCCGGCCAACAATCTCCCCTTTTTGATGATGACAAAACTCATGGAGTTATATATGCATGGATTAAAGTTAAGCTTCAAAGAAGCTCCCCCTTAACTCATGCATTAACAAATAAACATAATGAATATGCAATGAAGGCTCTTAAACATGAATGCATAGATATGCATAAACAATAAAAAGCTCTAGATACCAATAAAATGTTCAAAAAATAAAACATGCTCTAGATACCAATTAAAATTAAACTAAATTAAACTTAATATATGCAAAACTTAAATATGCATATATAAAACTTGATCAAACTCAAAATCTTTCTCCCCTTTTTGTCAATCATCAACAAAGGGGTAAAAACCAAAACAAAATCTTCTCCCCCTTTTTAATACAAAGAAACAATCATCAATTAGGGGTAAATAAAGACAATGTTCTCTCCGTTTTTGTCAAAAACAAAACCAAATAGGGGTGCCAATCAATTAAGATATCAATTGAGAATATGTCAAAGTAGCATCTTGATACCAATTGAAAGTAAACATAGATCAATCAACAAATGGTATATGCGATATACATTCATGAAGAGGAAGATGTGAAGCTTCCCTACATAGATACATTACATGAAGGAGGGATGACAAGCCCTAATTCACATAACGTACACTATGCAATGCATAAGAGGAGATGTGAAGCTCCCCCTACACACGTGTACCACATAAGGAAGAGATTGTCAAGCTCTTCAATACAAGATACACTCATCATGAATCTATATGTAGAAGAGATGTAAAGCTCTCCTTGCATATATGCAATACAAATCAAAACTTTTGTATTTTTATTATTTTTTTTATTAAACAAAATTTTGAGATACCAATTTTAAAACATTCAAATAAACATCTTGATATTAAAAGAGAGTATTTTTCTTTTAAGTATATGATATCAATTTAAAATTTTATTTTCTATCATAAAGTAAGGGAGTGGAAATATAAATACCAATTGAAATATGAAATCGAATTTTCTCTCCCTTTATGAAATACCAACAAAAACAATGCGTAAGCTCAAAATAAGATACCAATTGAAAATTTAATCAATTGAAACAAAATTGAAACTCAAGGTGTTGGATTATGCTAAAGCTTGATTAAACAAAAACTAACCTTCGTGATATTTTTGAACACAAGTAAAACATATTTATGTATGAAAGATTAGATACCAATCGAAATTGATACTATTTGAAGTGAAAGCATACATACATACAAACATATATGAGTATACAAGAAAGGTCAAAATTGATACCAATTGAAAGAATCCAATGATACCAATTGAAACAACAATAATATCAAAGTATAACTCATATAACCTATCCTCCCAATCATGCTTATGTTTAAAAGATTTTCAATGTAAAGCATACACAAGGCATGGTCTCCCAACCAACCGCCCTTGGATGGTAGGGGTTTTCAAAAAAAATAGATTTGAAAAATAAAGTGTGTTTGAAAACTTCTACCAAAATGAAGAATATCGCAACTAGTTAAATGGAAAATTTGTAAAATAGTACGAAATCTTTCAAGTAAGGAATAAAACAAAATTATTTTTCATGAAACATGAAATCTACATGGCATTAAAACACTCAAAATCCATTAAGCTCAAACATACTCATGAAAACACAATCATGAGAAACATTGTAAAAGAGGTTAGTGTGCAAGTGTTATGTGAAACATATAATCATGAAAATTGGCAATTAAGCTCAATATTCCTTAAAACACGAAAACATGAAATTCATCAAAACTATTTAATCTTCAAGGTATATGTATGTCCTATACAAATTAAAGTATACATACATATCCAAACACAATGAGTCCACAAAGATATATGCATGAAGGCACGTGGCTCAAAAGGATGTATATGTATAAACAATAATTTGGATAAAATGGACATATACATGAAGTTAAACATAAACACATGGAAACATGAAAAACTAAATTTTCTATTAAAATAAATTTCATTTCAAGGTATATGTATGATTTGTCAACACAAAAAGTATACATACATATCCCTAAACACAATTGAGTCCATATGTATAGATTTGCATGAAAAGCAAATGACTCAAGGGGTATACATGTATATCTTAAAGTTTGACAAAATAGACATATACATGAAATGAAAACACATGATCATAAATAAAACCAAAATGGGAATACAAGTTTAAAATGCATGGATCATCAAAACTAGACTATACTAGCACATCTAATGGGAACAAATAAGCAATCAAGCATAAACATATATAGATTTATTTGTGGCCCACTATATGCACAAATATATACCTAGTCTTAATGAAAACTAACATTTAAACATGTAATCAACGCATGAAGCATAAAAACAAGATATGAATAAACATGAAAAAAACATAAACATGATTATTATGAAAATCCACATGTTATTAACCCTATGATAAACATGATAGCTAAACAAACGGTGAGAACACAAAAATAATGATCCATATTAAACATGGGTGTCTCAAAATGCTATACATGTATGCCAAGAATCTAATAAATATAGCATTGACATAATAATCTATAAACAATAAACATGAAAAGCATGCATAAGTAATAATAAGGAGTTAGGAATCGTTACCAAAACCTAGAAGGCAACTCTCCATGTCTCCAAAATAAGGTGGTCCTCCCACCAAACTTCCCTTGAAAGTGATGCGTCAATTGATTTCCATGAAGCTCGGAACGCATCCACTCCAAGGTACCGCTACTCTCACGTCATGCGAGAGCCCATTCCTACATCAAATACAAGAGGGGTGGTCTTTGGTTCCCATATCTTATTGGGTCCATGGGGGTTAGTACCATTCCTAACCCAAACAAAATTCTTTACTAAATTTGAAACATGTATTCTATCATAGCAAAATTTAGCAAGGTGGCCCGTACGTCCACAATGTGTACAAGTGTACACATGAGCATACATAGTGTGATGGTGTCCGTGAGGAGCATGTGTATGCCGTGGGGGGTGTGCATGAAAAGATGGAACTTGTTTCTTTCGAAACAAAGTTTCCAAACGTGTATAGCCCACAACACATTGGCTCAAAGTGGAGCCCAAACAATCAACACTCTTCTTAAGTATAGATATATCTTTTTCAATTAAAGAAGAGGTGGCACATGCAATAGGTGAACTAGGTGAAGCTATCCTAGCATGGCAAACATGAGAAACAATATCATTTTTCAAAGATTTATTTTTGTTTAAACAAATTCTAATTCTTTTGAAATAAAATCAATTTCTCTTTTTAAAGAATCATTCTCTTTTAAAACAAATTCAACTTTTGAAGACAAAATATCATTATTTTTCAAAACATTATTACAATCATTTTTATTTTTAAAAATTCATTTTCCTTTAGAGCAAGGTCAAGTTGAGATCTTAATGAATCCCTTTCATTATAGACCTCAACCTTCTCTTGCAAAACCTTGTCAAGTCTAGAATGCAAACTTTTATTTTCTTTTTCAATTTCTAGACTTTTCTTTTTCAAAATCTTATATTTTTCAAATAAATTTTCACAAACAATGGATAGTTCTTTATTTAAAGCATAGGCATCAACATAATCATCACATGAAGAACTAGCACTATCATTATCTAGTTGAGATTCTGATTGTCCCTCAAGGGAGTCATTCCCTTGGATCATAAAGCATTGTGACTCGGATTCTCCACTAGATTTCTCCTCTTGTTGGATTGGCATTTGAAGCTCGGAGGTGGTGGTTGTTGTCAACTTGTTCCACACTGCAAAGGCGGAATCAAGATTAGAAACATGCATAAGATAATCTTTAGGTAGCGTGCTTCTAATGGCCTCAAGGGCTTATGCATTGGCCCCTATATGCTTGCTATCACTAAGGAAGGATTCCTTGGTAATGGCAAGGTGAACCTTATATTCTAGGGTTAGTAAATAGATGGACATCTTAGTCTTCCAAACAACAATGTTGGAAGGGTCAAACATAGGTGGGGTCATGAAGTCCATGGGTCCAAACTATATGTGTGCAAACAAGCAAATGCAAATGATAGATTAGCAAACAAGGATCTCACTCCTAGGAAGTTAAGCCTAAGTATCAGGAGCGTAAGCTCTGATACCAATTGTAAATCACCTAGAAGGGGGTGAATAAGTGATAATGCTAATCTAGAAACTAAATGTGGAAGCTAAAATAAATTTGCAACACACTTAGTATAACACACAAGTGTAGCCGAATTCCCCGTGAAGGGCTCTGGACTAACTCCTCTTGATTTCCCTAGATAAGGGTTGAGGTGCTATATGAAGCTCTTGTGGTTAAGTATAAGTGAGGCACACACAAGCAAGCCAAGCATATAAGGATGAACAATATGAAATAATGCAAGGCACAAATGCTAGCAATAAGATAAAATGAATGAATGATGCTTTGCACAAATAAAAGAGAGAATTAGAGAGACAATGAATCAAACGCAAATACAAAGATATGTTTCGAGGTTCGAGCCCCTAGCTCTACGTCCCCGCCTTCACCAAGAAGGATTTCTAATCCACTATACTCCCACCGAGGGAACCTCCACCGAGGAGGATTTTTACAACAAGGGAGTACCGAACTCCTCTCTCAAACACCGCCTCACAATCGAGGGGTAGGCCCGTAGCCAAACAACCACAAACACCTCTACCGAAGAGGGATACAAACCAAACTCCACCTCTCACTAGAGGGAGCAAACCACAAGCCTCAACCTCTACCAAAGAGGGAGCAAACCAATCACCCGATCAACCTCTACGAAAGAGGGATACAACAAAAGTAAGGGTGTACAACTTGGAGGTTTCCACAACCTCAAACAATCTCTCTTTCCTCTTTTCCACAAAATAAGATCCAAATAGAATAGGATAGATGATAGCTCAGTGTGGAAAAACTAGAGTTTGGAAAACAAAAACTCAAAGAAAATACTTGGGAAAACTCTTGTAAAAGATAGAAATGAAGAACCAAAACAAATCTCCCAATTTTCTATTTTCTTTGATTTTTCCAAAAACTCTAAAACAAACAAAGATTGATATTTTTAGCACTTAAATACTTTTGAAAACTTGTTTTTAAAACCAGAGAATGGGAAAATTTTTGCTCTAGAAAATCTTTTCAAAACCCCCAAGAAATGGGGTATTTATAGCCCAAATAGAAAACTAGCCGTTAGGCTGATCTGTCAGCCTGACAGGCTGGCGGTCGACCGGCCGGTCGACTGCCAACGATCAAAAATATGACCATTGGAGCAATCCGGTCGACCGCCCAGATACAGAGCAGAGCTCTCTGGTCCGGTCGACCGGCCCACTGTGCTGCCAGACGTGCACAGCTCTGTGCACGTCGGTCGACCGTACGGTCGACCGGCCCTTGGTGCGGTCGACCGTGTGGTCGGCCGACCTGGCCTGTCAGCCACTGTTCTGGGTCAGAAAAACATGTTAAAAATATTTTTAATAAATCTTATAAAAACTTCTAAAAATCCCCAAAAATAGTTTTAACATTTGCATTGATATATAAACATGTGATAAAAATTTCAACTCAAATATCAAGCATATGAAACCATTTTTGTGTTTTAAAATTTTTACCAAAAACTAAAACTTGTATTTTATCAAACTTTGATTTTTCAATACATGAATAGGATAGTCAAAATAAGTTTGTTTAAAAGTTAAGCATGCATGTATAGAATGAAACTACTATACATAAACCAATTAAACTTGTTTTGATCAACTATTCATGAAAACAAATATTGGTTAAACAAAACCGAAAAACCAATATCCAAACATAAGACGTGTGTGTGTTGTGCACTTGAGCATATCAACTATTCTAAGCTTTACAAATGGATCTAAAACACACTAAACTAAAACTAGGATACCTAAATCTTCTTGACGATCTTCAATCTTCAAGCCGACTCGATCCAAACCGTGATCCACGAGCTAGGCTATGTATGATCTTGATGCTCGAGCCCTAGAATCACCATGTGAAAGCTTCCAAACTCCTCTTTTTGAAGCAATCACTAACTAATATCTTGTTACATGATCTGAAACTAAAGTCACAAGATTATTAGTAAATATAACTACATGAGTTAATCATCATCAAAACTAGAGAGGAAGGCCTCCGGGCCAACAGGCTGGAGAGCCTTTACATGACGAAGAGTTTGTTGAATAAGCTCTTCATGAAGAAGCAATTATACAGCTTTCAGATAAAAGAAGGTATGCTTATTCTACAATATCTCAATGCTTTTAATAGAATTTTAAGTGACTTGGAAGCTCTAGAGATTAAGTTAGAAGAAGAAGACAAAGCTCTTCTGTTACTCTCTTATCTTCCATCAACTTATGACCACTTGACGACCACCATCATGTATGGTGAGAAGACCTTGGAGTTAGAAGATGTCAGGTAGATGCTCAGAACAACGACCTAATGAAGAAGACAGATTCTACGGAGGATGCCTCAGGATTATTTGTCAAGGGCAAGAAGGAAAGATCAAAGAGTAGGGGACCTAAAAGGGGGCCAGAGGCTTCTAGCAGTTTCTCTTGCTACTCGTGCAAGAAACCAGGACACATCACAAAAAATTGTATGAAATACAAGAAGATGCTGAAGAGGAAAGGCGGCAAAGATTCTGATGGAGTTAGTACCAGTGGAAAGTCAGATCAAGCCGAGGTTGTCGAAGAAGCAGGTGAGGATTCATGTTGATGTATTGACGGATGAGTGAGGAAAAGGTAAATATTCAGATGCTTGGTTACTTGATTCGGGATACACATACCACATGTGCCCAAAAAGGTAGTGGTTCAGTACTTACAAGCCTTATGATGGAGGCTTTGTCCTGATGGAAAACGACACCGTGTGTAAGACTGTTGGCATCAGTAATATCCGCATGAGGATGTTTGATGGACAGGTTCGAATCCTCATGAACTTTTGACACATTCCAAATTTAAAGAAGAATCTTCTTTCGTTTAGAGCTTTGGAAGCTCAAGGGTATAAGTTTTCTGGTGTAGATGGAAGAATCAAAGTTATTAAAGGCTCCATGACGGTTCTCAAAGAAAAACGGACAGCAAACTTATACAAGTTGATAGGAAATATTATTGTTGGTGATGCTTCAGCAGCAATAGAGAAGGAGGATACTGAAAGACTTTGGCACATACATCTTGAACACATGAGTGAGCGAGATCTTTAAGCCCTACGTAAAAGGAGTGCTCTACCAGGTTCAAATATTACAAACTTGATCTTTGTAAATTTTGCATCATGGATAGGCAACGTAGAGTAGCTTTCTCTACATCACAGTACAAAACAAAGGGCTTGCTAGATCGGCTTGTTAGATCTTATACACACGAATGTGTGGGGCCTCACCAGTAGCATCCGTTGGGTTGTAAGTTGATAGGTACTATGTTACTTTCATAAATGATTTTTCAAGAAAAGTTTGGGTATACTTTTTGAAGCAGAAATCGAAAGTATTCCAGAAGTTCAAGGAGTGAAAAATAATGGTAGAAAATCAGACAAGGCGGAATAAGTCTTGAGGTCCGACAATGGAGGTGAGTATACCTCCAAAGAATTCAAATGCTACTTAGCAAGTAAGGGCATCAAACACCAACTAAATATTCCAAGGTGACCCTAATAAAAAGGAGTAGCAGAGTGCATTAATCAGACACTTACAGAACGTGCCCACAGTATCAAATTACAAGCTGACATGTCAGAATGATATTGGGTAGAGGTGGTGAGTCATGCGAGTTATCTGATAAAGTGAATCATGCGAGTTATATCAGGTAAACATGTCACCATCAACAGCTATTGATCTTCAGATCTCAGAGGAGATATGGCGAGGAGTCTGTAGACTATTCAACCTTATGGATTTTTATTTGCCCGGTGTATAATTTGGCTGAAGTTAGAAAAAGAACAAACTAGAGTCCAAGGCTAAGGAGTGTATTTTCATCGGGTTTACCAAAGAAGTCAAAGGTTTTAGACTTTAGGATCCCGAGAAAAGGAGCACTTTTACAAGCAGAGATGAGATCTTTGACGAAGAATCAATATTGTAAGAAAAGTCAGAGACTGAGGATAAAGTGCAAGGTGGAGCTTCAGACAGCTAGGCAGACACTCAGGAAAAGAAAGTTGAGTTCTTAGTGAGCCCTAAAAGGCCTGAAGGATCAGAAGAGGCCTCCTCATATTCAGATAGAGACGAACATGAGTCTACTTAAGAGCAATCTAGACCGTTGAGGCGGTCAGTCAGAGTTACGTTGCCACCAATAAAATATGACTGGGAAGATGATCATGTCTCTTTCACATTAGTAACAGAAATAGGAGATCCTAACTGTAACGCCCCGATCCCATGGACACGGAGACGTTATGACGACGTACATACGCAGGGTGAAAACACCTTCACGCGTACATTAAGCCTCAGTACAGGAAATCACCTCCATATTGATAAAAGTTCCAGCAGGAAATAAGTACAAGAATACCTGTAGAAAGTGGTTAGTGATCATAAAGATAAGAAAACAGGGACAAATAAGATAACAGAAATAAATCACAAAGATACCTATGAATGGTCTCGATGATGAGTCTCCTATGCGAATCCAATGAACTATCAGACAATACGATAACTCGGATCTCCAATCTGGGCACGCAAATCCAGGGTCGTCAGAAAGCGACCTAGTGAGTGGTAAAATGAAGGAGGTAGTAATATGTACTATAATAATACAAGCACGATAATAGTATCTAGTACATGTTTATTTATCAGTGATACCATAATAGGAATTTAATACTCAGTAGAAATATAAAATATCATCTTTTAATATCATCACCACCTAGCATCTTATCATCGGGTCATGTCTACAGTAGTATCCAGTTTTATATAAGAAACACTGTTGACGTGATGCATGTGAATATGTAGATGAAGCATGCAACCATTCTATAGCGATGTGAATATACGAGAATAGTGTCTATAGGATATACAGGAACTAAAGCATGCAATGCAAGGGATACGTGTACATGAAGAGTATGTCACCACATGAAATGTAACAAGCATCAGGTAATGTAGCAAAGTCTACAGGTAACATGATAGTGGATAATATATCAGAAACAATAACAAGTACAACTACACAATAGTATACATGTATCAGGCAAGTCATGTTATTTATACAATAATAACAATCAGTACCACTTGGTATTTTAATCCATCTCTTCCGCTGGCAGTTCATACTGGAGCCTGCACTCAAGTCGAACCCATCCGGACATGGCATACGGGTACCATTATCCAAACGAGAGAGTGACCAAATAACAAGTGTTCCCGACGTCACTATTGTTTATACTGTTTTATTATGTTAATTGGAAACCCAATAGTCAAGGAGCTCTAGTCAGGTGGGTGTACCCCGTCCATACCCGGGATCACGGCCTTAAACAGACCCCTGGTTACTGAGACCAGGGCCAGCCCGCTAAGGCTGTAACAGGTAACAGGAACTCAATGAGCTAAAACAATAACAGGAAACGGGAGCTCATGAGTTATAACAGACGGTAGCCAGCACTACCCCGTTCCCTTCAGTAGGACTAACAATGGATCCAGACATTCACCCGATAAGACCTAGTCAACCGTCAAGTCTCCCCCATTCCCAAGTTATATTTCATACATTTAATATACACAGGGTATCAGGAATAAGAGTAGTACATGATACATGTAACACGATAACAGGATATGAGCTCTGTTGATAGCACGAAACAAGATAACGGGAAACGGGAAACAATAGATGTGGGATTCTAGAGGTGGCCCCCGTGGCTTGAATCCACGTGGCACTTAGTTCCACACATCGCATATCAACAACTCACATATCTAGTAATGGGAATATCAATATCAGAACAGGAAATAATCATGTAACGGGAATACAGGACAAACTACTCATGTAACAATAATCTATGTGACATAAACAATGATCAATATAACGAGAATACAAGAATATCCATGAGTAATAATATAATCCATGATCCATGTAACAGGAACACATAGACAATCAATGCATGTAGACCGGTGAGTATACATAACAGTGGTGTAAGACATGCACAGAGTATCCATATAGTGGTACCCGTGTAATAGCGTATCCGTGTATCAGTAGTTCACAAACATGTAGTAATCGTGTCGTGAATCTCGGTATCTATGTAATGGTGAAATAACGGTATAGAGTGTAACATATATTTACATGCAATACTGTGTTCAGTGTATCGGTGGGTCGGTAAGGGTGACAGTGTAATAGTGACAATATCTGATATAATGAGTACGCGTGTATCAATGCACATGTAACAGTACTACGTAATCATGATTGATGTCCATGATGTGAATGCCAGCAAAACATGTGGAATAGTAATCTAACCATTTTAATATGATCGTCTATCACCTATATGTTATATTAAATCATGAAGCAGATGAAAATATTATTTTATTGGTTGTTACTACACTATCATGCATTACAAAATATGACTTCTCTATAATTAAGATATTTATTAACATTCTATTGATTTACCCATAATCACGATTTATTAACTAAAGTAATCACGCCATTTATTAAACATAAATAAATATAATTTATTAAAAAGAAAACACTCATAAACTAGCCATGGGAAGGTAGCTCTCTTTTTCACGATCGCAATGGTTCCAGGATCGTCCAAATCGGAGTCCAGATGCTCCAGATATCGCCCGAACACTAAACGTAATAAGAATGGGTCAAATATGTAATAAAAATATCTTAAATGCAATTAATAAGAATGAGCAAGGGATTTTCTATAATATTACCTTTATTGGGTTTTGGAGGCAGGTTTGGGCTCTTAACGGGTCGGGTTTGGACCCAATACCCAAACCCGTAACTTAAGTATTACCTTTATTGGGTTTGGGTTTGGCTCGGTCTATTTAAGGCCGTGATCCCGGGTATGCACGGGGTACACCCACCTGACTAGAGCTCCTTGACTATTGGGTTTCCAATTAACATAATAAAATAGTATAAACAATAGTAACATCGGGAACACTTGTTATTTGGTCACTCTCTCGTTTGGATAATGGTACCCGTATGCCATGTCCGGCTGGGTTCGACTGGAGTGCGGGCTCCAGTATGAACTGCCAGTGGAAGAGATGGATTAAAATACCAGGTGGTACTGATTGTTATTATTGTATAAATAACATGACTTGCCTGATACATGTATACTATTGTGTAGTTGTACTTGTTACTGTTCCTGATATGTTATCCACTATCATGTTACCTGTAGACTTTGCTACATTACCTGATGCTTGTTACACTTCATGTGGTGACACACTCTTCATGTACACGTATCCCTTGCATTGCATGCTTTAGTTCCTGTATATCCTATAGACACTGTTCTCGTATACTCACATCGCTATAGAATGGTTGCATGCTTCATCTACATGTTCACATGCATCACGTCAACAGTATTTCTTATATAAAACTGGATACTACTGTAGACATGACCCGATGATAAGATGCTAGGTGGTAATGATATTAAAAGATGACATTTTATATTTCTACTGAGTATTAAATTCCTATTATGGTATCACTGATAAATAAACATGTACTAGATATTATTATCGTGCTTGTATTATTATAGTACATATTACTACCTCCTTCATTTTACCACTCACTAGGTCGCTTTCTGACGACCCTGGGTTTGCGTGCCCAGGTTGGAGATCCCAGATTTCGTCGTGTCAGACATTTCACTGGATACACATAGGACTCGCCATCGTAGGTATCTTTATTATTTAGCCTTTAGTTCCTTATATTTTCATATCTCTATATCTATCATGATCACTAACCCCCTTTCTGCAGGTATTCTTGTACCTAATTAATGCTGGAACTCTTGTATATATGGGGGCTATTTTCTGTACTGAGGCTTAGCGTGCGTACGTGAGGGTATCTCCGCCCTGCGTATGTACTCGCCATAACGTCTCTGTGTCCTTGGGATCGGGGCGTTACACTAACACTTACAGGAAAGCAATCGAGGTAGATGACCATGGTAAGTGGATTACAACATAGAGTAAGAGATGGAGTTTTTGGATAAAAATCAAATATGAACATTAGTCGTCTTCCAAAGGACTCCAAGACAATACGTTGCAGATGGGTCTTTCGCAAGAAGGACAATGAGTAGTACAAGGTAAGGTTAGTTGCCAGAGAATATGCTCAGAAAGAGGGTATTGACTACAATGAGATTTTTTCTCTAGTAGTCAAGTGATTGAGGTATTACCAGCACAGAAAAATAGAGAATTTAAGAATTTAAGAAAAGAAGTGCAAGGTACTCAATACTTCCGGGATAGCAAGTGGCTACGCAGGTCGTGTTCCACGTGGAGGGACTAACGATGTAAGCATGTTGTAAGTTCTCTTTTAGTTTACTAAAGATGATTAAAAATTCTTCTGTTGTTCTTATAATGAAAATGAATCTATTGTTAAGTTAAGAAGAAAGTGAAAGATAAGAGAAGGTGGAGAAATAGAAAATGAGTTTCTCATCTAGTCTATTATTTTACTTAGTCTCTCTTCAAAAACTTGTTATCAATTAAGATAAGGAGTCAAATTATATTTCTTATCTAGTCTATTATTTTAGCTTAAGTCATATGCACCTTCGTGACAGTGAAATTTTTACTCGGGATTCTTTAATTTTAACTCTTATATCTTATATATATATATATATATATATATATATATATATATATATATATATATATATATTGGTGGTAATATTCCTTAGTTTTATTAGGCTTTCTAATCTGTCCATGTAACGAGCCTTTAGTCGATGACTCCCAAACTGAACGGTCTTAGGGCACCGAGTGAGAAAACACCCCAAGACTTAAAGATTTGAGCAAATAAGGCCACAAAACTAAGGGCTTTTATTTATAAGATGGACTGCTTTTAGGCGTGAATACTTATACTTTATGAGGCACAAATACCCAACATAATCAGAGCAGTATATATATTCTCTTTTATTTTAAGGCATAAGAATCTTTATTTTGAACCCTAAGTGTGTAAGTGTATAAAGTGTGCATATTTCATTAACGTAAAAATCAAGACCGCATTACTTTTCTAATTTTTCTTCCTAACTCTAGACATCAAATAAATAATCTTATTAAGAAAAATTATGATTTTCCTATTTCTTAAAATTAACTTAATTTCTTACAAAAAATAGATCAAAATATTGTTTTTCTTTTCAAAAAGTTTTTAAAAGTAAAGAAAATGTTAATTTTTATGTTTTTTATATAAATAAAAAGAAAACCAATGTTATGTTAGAGCCCTTCCCCACACCTATCTCATACATTGTCTTCAATGTATGAATGAATTTTTTAATGCATGAAAAAGAAGAAAGAGAAGAAAAATGTTACCTTATGGTGGTGGTTCCGGTGGTGGTCGATTGCGCCAATCGTTGCTGCCCAATCAAGATAATGTAGTGGTTTACAGAACTCACCTTTGACAACCTCTTTTCTATTTTCATATTTATAATCCCCAATATGAATAGGATCATGCAAGATCCTATCATGAAAATTATCCCCTTCATATGAGCAGTCTTGAAAAATCATCATGGAGTCATTATGGTCTATACTTATGTCCAACAGAGGAATATGATATGATGAATTGGATGATTTAGGCTCTGAAATGAAAAGAACGGGAATCGATACTGACTCGGGAATAAGACTCAAATCAAGTTTAGGTTCAAAAGTCGGTTTCGGTTCAAGAACTGAGTCCAAATCAAAAAATTGAAACTCGTATTCTCTTCCCATCAATGGAATGTGTCCAAAATTGGTGATTAAAATTCTAGATCTACATGTTGGCTCGGAAAATTGGTCAAACTGAGTAAGGATACCGGAGTCAACATAGACTCAAAGATGAGAACTAAAGCATAAGGTTGGGGATCGGGGTCACATTCATATTCAAGTTCAATCTCATTGAATAGAAAACTTATCAATTTGTCCAAGATTTAGAATCGGTCAAGTTCAACTTTGTGTGATGAAATTGACTCTTGTTTAAAGTCTCCAAGACACCATGATCCTTCGTTCCTATCAATATGGTTAGGGCAATCAGGAATGGTCGAAAATGTGTTAGGTAGAGTTTTCTAATTTCTTTCTTTTACTTTGTTGATCAAACGATTCATTTGTGTTTCTAGTCTATATATAGATCAGCAAAAATTATTTTCGGACTGTGTTTTCCATACTCCTATCTAAGTCTATAGGTTCTTTTCCTTATTGTGGTACTTGAAAAATAGAGTAAGGATCTTAAATTTGAAAGTTTTGTGGGAATTACGAGTCCATCATTTTCAGTTTTTGTTCTTGAGACTCAATTATAGGTTCTATACTCTTAGTCACCTCAAAATTTTCTTCTATGGGTTGATCATGACTAGAAAAATTTAAAGCTGAATGTTGAAATGGTGGTTGATAATATAATTCTGGGGAGTTGTATCCCTATTGACTCGGCGAAAAGTGGTGATAATTATCCCAATCTTGTTCATAATACGGGAATTGGGGATAGTATTGATTCAGATAAGACCAATCTGACATACTTGGTTGGTTAAAGCTATGTAATGTCAGGTTGGTAATATCCGAATCAAAAGAGGTCAATGTGAAGTATGGATAACTATATGCATTGGAATAATTATAGTTATAATTTATATCATAAAGATGTCAAAAGCAAAAGCAAAAACAAGCAAACAAAGAAAAATCTAGCATAAGTTAGGGTAGACCTAGACGACTCCTAACTATTTAGACTGTCTACGGGGAGTATATTGTAGAATCTGACCACAAGTTAATCGGTCAGTTAGGGGCAAGACCAGTGCGAGGTACCCGTACCTAAGCGACGGGCCTAATTATGCCAAACTACTGTTCTTCGAGGTTTCACCTCTCAATCCCTAACTTTTAACACCGATTTGACAAGAGTCAAATTCTAATCAACTTCCCCCTTAGGTTAGTCTCCTATTGAGTTCAAAATGTCCCAGGGCCAATGTAGATACTCAGTATTAAGTTAGTCTTGGGTTAGTGAGTGAGAAGATGTTTGTGAGCTAAGCGAGGGTAATGACTTTCCTACTTTATCTTATTTAAGGATGTGCCCTTAATCGTATTCGTGCAAGTGTACAAGTATATAGAAAAAGCAATACTTTAAACAATATACATTACTTAAAATATGTTTCCTAAACTATATGTTATGCATACGTACCTTGTCTCCAGCACTCTTCAATAGTAAATAGAAAATGTAACGAAATAGATGCGTGCCTAAATACAAAGTCTAAACTATTTTTAGCATTAACAATTAACTATTTACTGTGAATTAGACAGTATGTGCAGAATATATTAAAGGAGAAATTAAAGCAAGCAGAAGCTAGATCATTAAAGTTCAGTCACCCTGCAAAAAAGTTAGATAAGTGTCCTCTCATATTGCCATGGGAACGCGGCTTTTGTCGCGTATGCGTGGCAATACTGAGGTCTTCTGAGCTCTGGTTTCTAGAGCAGAATCCAGAGACACTTATATGTCCATTGCAGCTCTCATTTCCTTGATATCAATCACTGCACACCAAAACAAAGAAGAAAGTTAACAAATAAAGTAAATTAAAAAGATTTACTTATCGTTCCTCCCCAGCAACGACGCCAAAAGTTGATTGAGGTATCACATGCACAAAAAAATACAGAATTTTAGAATTTAAGAATAGAAATGCAAGGTACTCAATACTATCATGATAGCAAGTGGCTATGCGGGTTGTAATCCACAAGGAGGGACTAGCGATGAAAACGTGTTGTAAGTTCTTTTTTAATTCACATAAGATGGTTAAAAGTTCTTCTTTTGTTCTTATAAAGAAAATGAAAATGAATCTACTGTTAAGTTAAGAAGAAAGTGAAAGATAAGAGAAGATGGAGAAAATAAAAAATGAGTTTATATAAAGAAATAAAAATAGTAAAGAGTTGAGAGTTGTGACTGGTTATAATCTAAACTAAAGATTAACAGAAAAGAAGAAAAACCCTAAAAATACTTACATACCTCTTTGATTGATGACTTACCTTGAATCTTTGGCTAAGGCTTACCTCATTTTGAAGGCGAGCAAAGCATAGCAAATAGGATCTTTCATGTTCAGACTTAAACTATGAATTTAAATGCAAGCAGAAAATAAATTGAAATGGCTATCCATCACCATAAGCCATCAAGGGCACTTGCAATGACAAGGCAGGTTCGATGCTATAGGTTTCATTTGAATTATCATCAAAACCCGATAGAAGAAGAGTAAGAGAAGAAGAAGAACATAAAAATATAACTTTGATTCGATTCAAATAACAATCAAAGAAAAGAAAACTTACTTATACCGGTATCACCCTCAGTACAAACTTCACTCTCATTCTCCCATGAAACTCTCATCTCCTCTGAGTTACATAAATAAAAATAAAAATTACAGAAAAGAAAATTAAAAATTCTAAATTACAAAATAAAGAATAGCATAGCCTATGCTCTCTGCTAAATCGTTCCCTCTTGCCTTAGAATTTGGAGGTATTTATAGCAAAAATGCAAATGCAATGGGAGAGAGTATCTGAAGATAGGAGAGCAGACGCTCCCTGTATCTCAACTGTATTGCCGCGAAGCGCGGCTTGGACCGCATTTCAGTGCCCTCGGTGTGGCCAGTTGGCCACACCTTGCAGATGCAGCTCCCTGTTGGCCTCATTTTTACTTTTATTTAATAATATTTCAGTTTTGGTCTCTTGGATTTGACGATACTTCATTGACTTCAGTTATCCAAGTTTAACCGGTTTTCATTTGATGTTATCTCTCTGATTTGCACTGATCTTCAGATTATCTTCTGTATATTTGCTCAAATCTTTGATTTGATTTAATTCTGAATTAAATCAGAATTTAAATGGGCCTTTTAGGGCTCGTTTCTTCTCCATCTCATTTAGTAGAGGCCCTACCTATAATTAGCCAAAAATATAATTAAATAGCAGAGTTTATTAAATAATAAATATAAAAATATGACAATAAATATACAATATCAGTGACCAATAAAAACTAGCATACATCTATTCGAATGTTATTGGCGATAGTTGTTCAGTTTGATCTAGAGTTAGAGCAGATGGATGTTAAAACAACGTTTCTGCACGGTGAGCTGGAAGAGAAGATATACATAAAACAACCTGAAGGTTATATTCAGAAAGGAAAAGAAAATAAGGTGAGTCTTCTAAATAAGTCCATCTATGGACTTAAGCAGTCTCCTAGGTAGTGGTACAAGCAGTTCGACTCTTTCATGATCAAGGCAAAATACAACCGACATAAGTATGATAGTTATGTCTATTTTAAGCAGAGTAATGATCCGACATATTTGCTGTTATATATGAATGATATGTTGATTGCTGCAAGAAACAAGACACATGTTTAGAAACTTAAAACTCAGCTCAAGAAGGAATTTGACATGAAGAATTTGGGAGAAGCCAAGAAGATCTTAGGTATGGAGATCACTCGAGATAGAGGCTCAGGCAGACTTTTGCTATCCCAGGAGAAATATGTTCTCAAGGTGTTGGAGAGATTCAACATGGCAGAAGCAAAACCAATCACCGCTCCTTTGGCAAGTTACTTCAAATTATCCTCCAAGCAATGTCCACAATCACCTGAATAGGAGGAAGAGATGTCTCAAGTACCATATGTTAGTGCAGTGGGATCACTCATGTATACTATGATCTTCACTATCCTGACTTAGCTTATGCAGTTAGTACAGTAAGTCAGTTCATATCAAATCTAAAAAAGTAATATTGGAAAGCAATGAAGTGGGTGCTACGATATCTGCGAGGGACTGTGAGACTAGGCTTGATATTTCAAAGATTAGAAACGGGAAAGCCTAGGGTACTACAAAGCTATGTTGATGCAGATTATGCGGGAGATCTTCATCAGCGAAAATCTAAGACGGGCGATGTGTTCACAGTAGCTTAGTCTGTCATTAGTTGGGAGGTAGAGCTGCAAGATACAGTTGCCCTTTCAACGACAGAGGTATAGTACATGGCTGCAGTTGAGGTATCGAAGGAAGCTTAGTGGTTGAGAGAATTGGTTTAGACGTTTAGTCTCATACAGGATTCAGTTCAGATTCATTGTGACAGTCAGAGTGCGATTCATCTCACTAAGGATCACAGAAATCACAAGTGGATGAAGCACATTGATGTGAAGTATCATATACGTCAGTGGGTCGTGGATGATAAGGTGATCGATTTGATAAAGATCAGCACGTAAAAGAATCCAGCAGATATGATAACTAAGATCATCCCGGCGGAGAAGTTCAGAGCATTTCTGAACTTCATCAAGGTTCTCCAAAGGTAAAATGGCGAACAGACTCTTGGGAGGGAGCCATGTGAAGTCACATAAGGGGGGAGAAAGTAAGGCGAATGAAGCAGAAGCCAATTTTTACGAAGGGACTCAATGAACATGAGTCAAGGTGGAGATTGATAGTATTTGGAGTACCTCATATTTATTGGAGAAGAATTCAGATTCAAGTGGAGGAGTTACAAGCTTCACAAATCAAGCACGGACATGCACAAGCATTATGCATGTTCTTAGCCGACTAATAGGGCTTATTAGTCGACTAGGCATGGGCTAGACGACTAATACTTGGTATAGTCGACTAGGCCCTACAACATAAAGTTGGATTCTCAGATTGTAATACAGTAGTCGAATAGATTCTAGATATAGTCAACTAATACTAGGTATTAGTAGACTAATTATTTGCCTTAGTCAACTAATATATATGTTCTGTTTCCTGTTTTGGTTCAGATACATGTTTCTTATTTCTCTGAGACGGTGCTGATTTGGTTATTGGAGTTTGTGAAGGATTAGGATCATCCTGGGTGCCTATATAATCTCCTTGGGGGTGGCCTATTGAAGAAATGTTAAAAATTCAAGAGAATTTCAGATTTTCACAATTGAGAGTTGTGAGAGAGATTTTCTTATAACTCTTGTATTTTCTTCTCTATTTTCAATAAATATTTCTCTTCTCCTCCCCGTGGACGTAGGCACATTGCCGATCTACGTTAAATTTATGTTTTTTTGGGTGTGTGATGATTTAGCTTCAATTGCTTACAAGTGGTAGATCTTCTACGTTTTCGCTTCCGATGTCTAGTTTCCAACTCGATTTTCTCTGTTGTTTGATTGGTGATAGATCATCAACAAATCCAAATCTGTAATGGGTACGATATGGATTTGGAAGAACTGACACTGCCCGAAGCCGACGATCCCCCATCTTAACTCAAACTGACTTGTACATATTTCCACATAGTCTAAAGTATTCGGGTTTTGGCAGCAATTTACCACAAGTAAGATATTTACTCCTAATTTGATTCATGATATTTATAAATAAGTAATAATATAATTTTAAATTTTATATTGAAGTAAATTTATTCTCTAACTTTATAAATTTTCACGTAAACACGTCAATTTTACCTCTACACAAAAACAATATGTGGTGGCTCTTTAACATGCACTCATTCATTATGTGCATAATTATATTTATTTCTTATAATATGTGATAAAAAATCAACTTAGAACTAAATCCATCCAAACTCGATCAACAAAGTAGTGCACAATTTTATATTTTGTACCTTGGTACCTGAAAACCCGATGGGTATTAAGAACCGGCCTCAACCTGATGCCGTGTGGATAGGGTCTGGGTCAAAATTTGAACCCGATGTAAATACCTGCCCGGTTATGGTTATAGAATATTTGGAACCGACCAGACCAGTTACCAGCCCTAATTTTAAGTAATAGACAAAATTTAAATATTTAACAAAATTGATAGAAAAAGGTTTACATGCTTCAAGTTTCTTTTGAAAAAGGGAAGAAGGTTCAATTTAACCCTTGATTTGATTTCCAGATTTTCTTTTTTTATTCTTATTTTACAATTATAATTGGTGCAATATATGTGCAGTTGCATACTTTGGAATAATTTGACGAAGTAAATAGAATAATTTAAATCATTTTAGTTTTGTTCTAGATGAAAAAATTTTAAAATAAAATACGGTAGATTAAAATATATGCAGTTTACCAACTTATTAAGATCATATTTGAATATCATGATCCACCACCTAAATAAAATAAGAAATAAATTTTAAATACATATCACAATAATCATCTCTCTCAAAGAAAAGGATAAAGTAGGTATTTAAAAAATATGAAGCATAATTAATGCATTCCCACAAAATAATCTGATAAAGATTTTTTTTTAACTGGTAGTATTTCCCAAAAAAGATAAGCCAAGTAAGCTTAATTTAATAAAAGTTATTATATTTTTTCAGAGAAATTGATAGTTGAATTTAAATAAAAGTCATCATAATCGGAATCCCAGTTGATGTTGGCCAATCGATGGTTAGAAATAACTGGAAAAACACCAGAAGATATGACATTAAACCGTCAACTCTAGCAAGTTTGTTTACTGGTTGACCTTCACCAACAATTGGCATGTAGATAAATTACACATGGATGGTATCATTTCCGAACAATGTAGGGTCCAAACAAGAGTGTTGGAGAACAACGGAAACACACAGTTTGATGATGGGAGAGCAAACTGTCATAATGTGAAGTTGAGAATACCCTCCACATTTTTTTTTTTTCCAGATCTTCTACTGGCACTTGCTGAGAGGAACTCAATAGAGCTTGTGATGTGAAACGGAAGGAAGAAAGGGTTCTATAGATTTTAAAAAATTGAGAGATGAAAGAAAATAATAGATGACTCATGATTACTTGAGGGATAAGTGAGACCCCCACGGACCTCATGTCGCTTCACGCTGCACACTCATCGATTTTGACCTCACGACGCACGCTCGGCTTTACAGGTAGGGTTTCACACCCCGTCATGACAACACGCCCCTCAAGAGAAAAACTCCTCCTAATATAATTTTTTTCTCAAATTCTAGTCTACTTTTTATTGAGAACAATGGAGTTTTTAAATAGACTTATAACTATTGAGTTGTATATTCGATGTGGGATTAAAAAGAGAAAAACAAGACTACTGAATAAAAGAAAATTCACTCAACTCAATAAAATAAAAAATACAAACTCAGACTCAAAATCAAAATAACATTGTCTCGATGTCCCCATCATTCTGACCAGGTGAGAAGAACTTGACCCCGTCGAGTATACATGAGGCAGTGGTAGCTTGACACTGAATCTGAAATTGCTATTGTTGTTTTTTTTTTGGAGAATGTAAATTTTATTTATCGAACCTGAATGTAAGCCAAACCGGCTATACAGTATAACCCCCCTAACTGCCAATACCTGGCTCACTATCCCATTACAATGTATCCCCACAATCCAAATCAATGTCATATTAGTCGACTATACATTAGATCAGTCGACTAATAATGTAGTCGACTAACCCCAATTACAAGTCGACTTGAAAGTTGATCTGGATGTAGCTTCGTTCTCTGTTTCTGCGCCAGTCGACTAAGTCATAAAATTAGTCGACTATACCTGCACCAAGTCGACTAGGTCAGAAAGCCTAGTCGACTATATCTTCACCAAGTCGACTAACCACAAAGTTAAGTCGACTGAAAAAATGATCTGGATGTATCCGTCTTCTCTGTTGCCTCTGTTGCCACAGGAGTCGACTATGCCAAAAAGGCTAGTCGACTATACTTGAATGTAGTCGACTAGAAACACCTACTAGTCGACTAATTCTGCTGGCAGCCCATCTTTTCTGTCTTAAATCCCAGATCTCTCAGAACTCCACAGTGGCGTTTGGATCCAAATTGAATACAGTCCTATAGATGTGCAGCTTGATCTTGAAGACGGTAGAAACCACCTCCTGAGTCTGGCCTTCAAAAATTTTCCTATTGCGGGCATTCCAAACATGATAAACAGTACAAGCAAGGGCCACCTTTTTAGCTTTTGCTTTGCCACTGGAACCCTTCGCCTCCTTCTTTAACCACTTAAGAGCACTAGAGATAGTCGACATCCCCGAGAGATACCCAGCCAGTCTCTAATGCATCTCCAAACCATATCAGAGAAGGAACATTGAAAGAATAGATGATCAGCCGATTCCTTGTTATCAAAACAGAGTGCGCACGATTCCTCAACCTGAAGAAAGGTCAATCTATCTTTTGTAGGAAGCCTCTTCCGCTCTGCAAGCCAAAGAGTAAAAGCATGCTTTGGTGTGACATACGAATTCCAAACTGAGCTTGGCCAAGGTAGCCTGGAACCCTTATATCGAAAAAACTCATATCCGAGCGATATACACATCCGCTCACCTACCACCCAAGAGGATAACCTCCTCTTTGCCGCCGCAACGGACCCTTCTATAAGGCATATTTTATCACGAATCGCAACTAGCCTCTTGAGCAATGACGAGTCGTCCCTTATACACTTCCAGTCCCAAGCAGAGATATCCCCTTTAAGGTAGATGTGATGCACCCAACGAACCCATAAAGTGTCCTTTTTCTTGTGAATGTTCCAAAAGGATTTAGCTAGCAGGGAATCATTCCAAGCTTTAAGATCTCGGAATCCCAATCCACCTTCCGATTTTGGCAAGCACATGGATTCCAAGAAATCGGATGATGTCGCTTATGCCACAAGAAATTCCTGCACAGCCGAGTTATCCTCTCTATGATAGCACCCGGGACCGAAAAAATAGATAGCCAGAAGCAATCCACTCCTTGTAGCACAGATCTGATAAGCTCAGCTCTACCGCAAAAGAAAGGCTAGAAGCCATCCAAGCGTGATATACATAGTTATTTTATCAACAAAAGGTGCAAAATGATTCAACTGCAGTCTCTGAGCTGCCAACGGGACTTCGAGATAACGGAAAGGCATCACACCAACAGGGATACCAGTCAACTGCCTCATTTGATTAAGTTCCTCTCCATATACACCCGCCGTAAAGAGGCTGACTTGAGCAAATTAGCGCACAAACCCGATTTCAATCCAAAATCCCTGAGGCTATCCATAATAATACGGACAGAAGGAATGTCTCCTCTAGCCATGAGCATGAGATCATCAGCAAATGCCAGGTGTGACAACCTAAGCTTTCCACACCTAGGGTGGAATTTGAAACCCAACCTGTTTGTACTTACCTTTAGACTTCTCGACAGATATTCAATGCATAGAAGAAAAAGAAAAGGAGACAAAGGATCACCCTGTCGCAATCCCTTCTCCCATTGAACATCCCCCATATCCCTCCATTCAGGCCAATAGAATAAGATGGAGAGGTTACACATTGCATAATCCATCCAATAAATCTGTCCGGGAACTTAAGACCAGTCATCACCTCAGTAAGGAATTCCCAAGAGACCGAATCATAAGCTTTCCGGAGGTCCACTTTAATCAAGCACCTCGGGGATACCTCTTCCTGTTATATTTTCGCAATAACTCTTGGACCAAATGAATATTTTCAATCATACTCCGGCCCTCCACAAAAGCAGATTGCGAAATATCAATAATTCCACCGAGCACAGGTCGTAGCCTCGCAGCCAGAATTTTAGAGATCACCTTATAGATCACATTACAACAGGCAATAGGCCGAAAATCACTCACAGAATTAGCATGAGCAGATTTAGGCACCAAAGCAATCAAAGTGTGATTCATTTGCTTCAGAAGAGATCCTGATAAGAAAAATTCCTTAACAGCGTCACAGAACTGAACACCTATAATATCCCACGCCGTCTTGAAGAAGAGTGCACTATACCCATCCGGACCCGGGGCCTTGTCATTCCCAATACCGAATAGCGCTCCTTAATCTCCTCCGAGGTAACCTCCTTCAACAGGTCACAAGCTTGATGAGAGGAGATAACCTCCCCACACTGAAGCACCTGAGGGTCAACATCCTCAACCTGGGAACTAGCACCCAGAAGTCCCTCAAAGTAACGAAGAAATTCCAATGCTACCTCCTCCGTCGACTCCGTCAGTGAACCATCCTCCTTAGAAATAGCCGCCACATAACCCCGTCCCTTGTTTCTTTTCACAATGCTGTGAAAGAACTTTGTGCATTTATCAGACTTAGAAACATAGGTGCATTTAGCCAGTTGGTAAAAGTAGTCCATCTCCGCCTTAGATAAGGCCAATGCATTCTTACGTAGCTCCACAACCTTCTCCCGAAGTTCAGAATTATCAAATTGAGATTGGATCTGAACCTGAGCCAGTTTAAGGAGTCTCCTAGCCCGTTCAGCTCGAGAAGCAATATGCCCAAAGTTCCTTTCATTGAGAAGTTTCAACGGGGCCTTCAATAGCTTAAGCTTGCGACAAAACTGAAATTGAAGAGAACCTACAATCTCAACCTCCCAGCCAGATCTAACAGTCTCCCGAAAGTCCTCATGCCCTGCCAAGAAATTCCAGAAACGAAAAGGTCTATTCACCGTTCGGGGCCGCTCAAGCAAAGAAACTACTCCAGGGGAATGGTCAGATAGACAACCAGAAGGTAAGAATTCCACATGGCAGAAGAAGGCCCTCTGGTGCCAAAGTGGGTTGGCCATCACTCTATCCAACTTAGACCAGACAGTACCATTGGTCCAAGTCAGGTGCATCCCGTGAACTGTAAGTCCGACAGTCCCAATTCATCACAATACTCAGAAAAGTCTTTAAATTGGTAATGTGACACATCCGCACTACACAACCTCTCCTCCTGTCTCAAGATATTGTTGAAGTCCCCCATCAGAATCCAAGGCTCCGATAGTGTATCACCCCAACTAATTAAGTTCTCCCATAGGCTCCTCCTAGTGACAATGGAATGGAACCCATAAACAAAACTACAAGGAAAGATACGGATGATACCTTACATACCACCCTGCAGTGAATAATCTGAGGAAGGACCTCCAGAGTATCCAGCTGAATCTTCAATGGATCATACAGGATTAAAATTCTACCTCCACCATGAGACGCAAAGTTGTTGACCTGCTTCCATCCTATAAACCTCCTACGCATGAACACTTCCAGTCCAGACTCCGAAAGTTTAGTCTCCAGTACTGCAATTAAACCAATCTCCCTCTTTTTTACCATTGCCTCAACACCTTTTTGTTTCAGGGGTAGGTGAACCCCCTTATATTCCAAAATGCCAACCTCATTTGGAAGATTGAAGGGATTTCCCCTTCGCTTTTCCTTTAGATATTGAGGCGAAGCTGAGACCCTTCGCTGTCAATTTCCTATTCTCCCTCACAACCGACTGACGACCCAGTGTCACCACCACAATTTCCTTTAGATATAGAAATTGCTATTGTTGTTGATCTTTGTTGATGTAGTTAACTCACCACTTTGCACTTTTATTGTTGATATCAACTGATGTTGTTGTCTTATGTTGCAGGGTGTTGAAGAAGTGGTAGAACCAGACCGTACAACCGTGGTAAGTGAAACGGATCTAGGACTGGACTGTCCTGCAATTGAATGGCTACCGAACTCTTGACTGTAAACTTGGATGCAAGTGATTCTGTATTGGACAATTGATTACTTGTTGGCTGATGTTACTCGAATATGAGCAGGGATTGTCGTGGGGAAAGCATGGGAGGAGGATGTTGTATATGTTTGATTGAATCTGAACTTAATTGCTTGAATATATGATACTTGAACTAACTTGACTGAATTGGAATTCACGCAAGAGAAGCATGCACAAAGAGATTCAGATGTTGCTAGACTTGTGTAAGAACTAGGTTGATTGCTTTTATTCGCGTCAGAAGAAAAGACACAAGCTTTTCAAGAACCTGTTGGGTTTACTTAGCAGGCTTGTGTCACATGGGGAAGTGAAGAGATAAGAGATAAAAGAAAGAGAAAATAAAAAGAGAAGATTTTCTTTTTATTTTTTCTGATGTTTTTTTATCATTTGATTTTGTAACTAAGAGTTTGATGCAGTGGTTAAGATAAGAATTTGAATTAAGATTTGAGGAAAAAAATGTAGAATTTGAAAAAAAATATGATTAAAGATAACGAGAAGATTGAAAAGATTTTGTAATATGTATTTTTTTATTTTTTTGAATTCGTGAAAAAAGAAATGAATAAGATTATTTGACAAAAGAGATGAAAGAAAAAAACAATCGATGATTCAAATAAAATTGTACTGACTTCACATCGGAAATCTTTTCATAAGAAATTTGTATTACAATTTTAATTTCATCACTCATTAGTTTATCTTAATCATACTCTGATACCAAATTAATGTGAAACGGAAAAGGGTATACGGATTTTGAAAAAAATGAGAGATGAAAGAAAACAGTAGATAACTCATAATTACCTAAGGGATAAGTGAGAAGGCTTCACGCCGCACACTCATCGATCTTGACCTCACACCGCTTCACGCCGCACGCTCGGCTTCACAGTTAGGGTTTCACACCCCGCCATTAGGGATGGCAACGGGGAGGCTCTGGGCCGGGTATTGAACACCCGTCCCATACCCGAAATCCCAAAACCCGCCCCGTCCCCGCCCCAGACCCCGTTGGGTATTCACAATCACCCCCATCCCCGTCCCGACGGGTAATAAAAATACCTGGCCCGACCCAGCCCGGCCCAAAATCGTGTACTGGGCTCAAATTTTTAGGGCAGATAGGATTTGGATTTTGGACCATTTAGTTTAAATATTTATGGGGAATGGCATATGTGCAATTAGTGTTAAAAGCTGGGTTATTTAAGTAGATGTATATATATAATATATTATACTCTTTATATGAAAAATAGCGGGGCGGGTAACGGGGCGGGGCAATGCTATACCGTACCCCCCCCCCCCTCGGCTTTTGTTATTTCGGGTTTTCCTCGTTACCCGACCCAAACTTGGTCAACGATCAAAAAACCCGTCCCGTTCGGGTCGGGTCCCCGCAGGTACAGGTCAAATTGCCATTCCTACCCGCCATGGGCAACACACCCCTCAAGGAAAAAACTCCCAAAATTACTTAAGGAGAAAACGCCCAAAGTAATTTTTTTCTTAAATTCTAGTCTACTTTTTATTGATAACAATAGAATTTTTAAATAGTCATACAACTATTAAGTTTTCTCCATATAATCGATGTGAGATTAAAACAAAACTATTAAGTAAAAAAAATTCACTCGACTCAATAAAATAAAAATACAAACTCAGATTCAAATCAAAATAACATTATCTCGGTGTCCCCATCAGCTTGCTTCACGCTGCAATACAAATGACAAGAAAATGTTGGTTAGATTGATCTTGTCGCACGAAGAAATACGAGTGTCAAGAAAAAATAATCAATGAAATTGTTAACGTGTCTTTTAAATTTGAAATCTTTGATGCCCCAATTCCGTGTTCTTATCATTAAACCAAACCCCACTGCGACCAAATTTCAAATTTGTTCAAGAGGGGAAGTAATTCTGCAGTAGAGTTGCATCAATGGTTGGGTGAGCAAAAAAACCGTAACCGAAAAATGACAGGACTGAAGTCAGTCAGTTCGGTTCGATTTTCGCAAACTTGGCTCGATTGCGGTTGAAAATTTTTAATTTTGATAATCTGCAACTCGAACCAAACTCAATCTGTGTTCCTCTCCCTCTTTCTCAATCCGTCTCCCTCTCTCTTTGGACTTTTGGTTCCCTATGTTCTCGTAGGTAGCCTACCCCAAATACTTGGACAAATGGCTTAGTTGTTGTTGTATGTTCTCGAAGGTGAACACTTAAGCAGAATCATCCAGCGGCTGCTTGATTCCGCCCAGGATTGCTTCTTATGATCCCTCCCCTTCTTCTCAGTCTTCCATAAAGTAACTGAATTTGGGGCAGCTAGGGGCCGTTTGTTTCGCGTAAAACTCCGTAATTCGTAAATGACTTACTACCCAGTTACAACTACGGCATTTGTTTGGACCGTAATTCATAAAAGACTTACGTAACTCAACTAACACTCACTTGCAACCCAGTTACTACTCACTTACAGCCCAGTTACAGTTAATTTTGCAGTCATACAAATTTGTAATATTTTTTTATATTAATATTAAAAATTTTTAATATTTAACTTTTTTAATATTTATTTGCAGTATTAAAACTTTTAAAATCACCACGACTTATACCGTAAAGTACAATACACTTTTCTACTTTACAATTTTATATTACCAATCAAACACCGTAAAAATTTACATACATGTAACTCATTTATAATTGTAAAAGACTTTACCAATTACAACTACGAATTACAGCCAGTTACGACAACCAAACAGACCCTAAATGATCTGATCAAATATGTGCAAATGCTTCAAAAAAGTATTGAAATCAAACAAGTGATTAGAATCTTACCAGCGCGATTGTGTTTGGATTTAGGCATCTTGGTTGAGTTAGGTTTTGTTCTACTGGAGGTGTGGTTGCTGCTCTCTCTAGGGTTCAGGTTTCATGTTTTCTCTCTCCATACTAGGGTTTGTTTTGAAGCTTGAGGTTTTGTTTTTATTCACCGCAAAAACATATACTAAGGAGTTAAAAAACAAATTGGGCCTCTCCTGAGTTTGGGCCATGGCCTGTGCCCTGGTCGCCCTGACCTCGATTCAGGCCTGTCATACATTTTAAATAAAGTTTCTAATTTTTTTTTTCTTATTAAAAAAACTGTTTAATTCCTGAAGAAAATCAAACAATTCATTTAGAATCTCTAAATCTTTATTTGTAAACAACCATTTTAGACATAATTTCCAACTTTTATTTCTCTTATTAAAAGAAACTTTCGAGTGGAAAAGAACTCATCATGATCAGTTAATGAGAAAGAGGAAAATTCTCTCAAGGAAATCATATATAGTCTATTACAAAAAATATAGTGCGTGAGAGTTAAGCAAATCAAAACATAAGCTTTCTAACTAGAGTTGCCCAACTTTATATGTCCAATATTATATCTATGTCTAGCTGACGTGAGACTATTTTTTCGAACCCAATTCAACAATCCCCCGAATGCGTGGATAGACAGGACACGGAGGCGGCACGCTGGGAGCATTGTCCTGATACCAATTGTTAGAATTTAGAGCATTTTCTCAAAAAAAAAAAAATTAGCCTTTTAAGTGAAGTTGTCAAAATCCTTATATACTCAAGACCATCTTCATGTCTAGCTGATTTGGGACTATTTGTTCGAACCCAACTCAACAAATCTCAGTTTCGTCAAACTGTTGTAAAATATTAGCAGAAACAGATAATCAAATCAGTAAGAATAACTTAATCTGGGAAGTTGTATTTCATGCAAGATGAGAACACTGTTTTCCTCTTTTTTTTTTTTTCCCCCTAAAGAGATAAAATTTCATTCTAAAATACAAACTAAACTACAGTGAAAGTCAATTGTTTCCTTCACTTTTAGTGCTGGAAAGATGATCATGATTTTTATTTTTTTTGGCTAATAAAGCAAGACAATAATGTTTGATGTCATAATACATGCCGAAGCCTTCGGCTTAAATTATATGACCTAAATTATATGACCGTGTGTAATACCTCTCCCTTTTAAGGGAGCGAGTCCAAATTCGAACAATGGTCGAATTGAGAGATTTAATTTGAATGATTAGTGATGAGTGTGTATGTGTATCGGCTGGAAGGTGACCTCCACTGCTGTTTCTCAAGGGGAGAAAATTATATGGGCTTTCCATTGGCCCAAAGCTAGCCCAATGAACTAATTTATAAGATCTTCTCACCACAAGTTATAAAGCACATGACAAGCAACAGAGGAAGAAAAGAATTGTACATGGCAATTTCACATAAATAGCCCACAAATCGCTACCTATATCTCTAACTCTATTAATGTAAAATCACAAATTTTACATCTAATGTGAATTGTGGCCCTTGATTGAATAAAATCATATGCCATTGTGTGTGTATAAAAAAAGTGTTCCTGATTGGTCTCCTTATATTACAATCTAAAGAGACGACTTAAAAAAAAAATTTCCCATGATCCAATCGCACATTATCACCTTCATGTTCTAAAAGGTGCGCATGTAAAAATATCAAAAGTGCATGATTTTTTATACATAATTCAATCATGATTTAGAGTAGAGCTGTGACTTCAGAGGGAGCCATACAAGTTTAACAAATATTGAAAGTTGGATTTCTTTTTTTTTTTTTTTGAGAAAAAAATAAAACTTGACATTTTACATATGCAATCTCTGATTTCAATCATTTTGATGTTATAAAAAACTAGTCTTATGGCACGTGTCATGCACGTGAAATGCAAAACCAGAATATTGTGAATAGTTTTAGAAATAGTCTTAAATGCAAAAAAGGGATTTTTTTATTTAGAAAATTCGTAATAAAAATGATTATACTAAAAAAATTATTTGCAAAAAGTGAAAAAATTTAAATTTCTAGATAATTATACACAAACACATAATAGATTAAGGTTTAAATTATATCCAAAATAAGACACAAAGTAAAATAATTTATGTTTGAAAAGTAAAACAACATTTCATAAACCTTCTCGAAATTCTAAGAAGTTTTACGAAAGCACTAAAGAAATTTTTTTTTTTTGAAGTTAGGGGTTAGTTTCTGGAAAATTTTGCTACAATCACTTGTTTTTCTTCATAATTAGAAAAAAACTCAGCGTCATAATCTGATTCGCTACAGCCTCTTCCATGTCAGCATAAACTGATTCCTTGCAACTACCACTTGTTTATATATTTTCATTTTCAGTTTTACCTTTCGCCATTGTCTCTTACATTGTTCTCTTCTTAACTTTGACCCCGACAGAGAGTAATTCACGAGATGACCAGTGTGATCAGGTCGTCGTGGGGGTTGGAAGGGGACGGGAAGCCCCCTCCCACGGTCAGGGGTGGAGACCCTGAAATTTTTTTGGGGGGATCGATTTTTCGCAGATCTCTTTTTCGTGCTCGCGATGAGTTTTGTTTGTGTTTAGATCTGGAAAGCATTATGGATCATTTGATTTCAGTGGATAAAGGGCCTGATGATGAATGCGATGCTGACATGAGGACTGCGACTCATGATTGCACTCCTCTGTGAGAACTGATTCAGAAATAGGACATTTTTATGAGGATTGCGATCATGATCGCAATCCTCACATAAACTCAAAAATAAGGCATTTTGTGAGAATTGTGAATATGGTCGCAGTCCTCATAAAGACTCAAAAATAAAATATTTTTGTGAGTACTGCAATCATGGTCGCAGTCCTAATAAAGAAGACTGCAATCATGATCGCAGTCCTAATAAAGAAGACTGCGATCATGATTACAATTCTATAAAGACTCAGAAATATGACATTTTTGTGAGTACTGCAATTATGGTCATAGTCCTCATATATAATGCATTTATGAGGACTATCCTCAGAAATAATTTATTTTGTGAGAACTGTGATCATGATCGCAATCCTAAAAAATATTTCATTTTATGAGGACTACGATCATGATTGCAATCCTCAGAAATAGGAATGCAATCATTTTGTGAGGACTGCGATTATAGAAATAAGGTATTTTTTGTGAGGACTGCGTCGCAGTCCTCTATATTGTGATCATTTTGTGACTGTGATCATTTTGTGAGGACTGTGATCATAGTTCCAGATCTCAAAAATAGGACATTTTTGTAACGGTCCTTTTTTGAAGCGATCACTTACAGGCATTTTCATCTTTCGACGCTAATGAGCGCTTCAGCTCTTAACACGTCGGTGCACATCCATACTTTAAAAAAGAGGTCGCTGCAATAAACAAAATTATGAAGCTGAGTTTTTTTCCTAATTACGATTCGACATAGGGAGTGTAGCGAAATGCCCCATAGTTTCTCTACTTTTACTTTTCTTTTTCTTTTTTTAAGGTGTTACACCTTATGATTTCTCATAACCTAATTTCTTGCTAAAATTATAGATTTTAAACATTTCATATGCAATATTTAGGTATTAAGAGCGCAATCTATGTCAAATTTGATATATAATATCAAACAGACATAGATAAAGTACATAATAAAATTAGTTTTTACAAAATGCATGCAAAAAAGAAATTAATCTAGAATGCATGCAAAAAACATTGTTTTATAGTGTGAAATTTATTTCGATTTAAGTTCAAACTGTTGTGAGGCCCATGACATAGATCAAATCATGCAAAACTTCTTATTTACTAGGCCGATCGGGTGAGGCCTGAGATGAAAAGATTAAGTTGTTTTTGTAATTTCCTTAACTATTTAGTGTGTGGGAGAAGAAGTTGAAAATAGGGTTTTCGAACTCATTGGAAAAACAGCAGTGGAGCAGAGTGGTCGACTACATGTACACAGCCATGCACAGTTGAAAAGAAGCAAGCAGCAATCGATAGGGCGATTGACCGCCCTGAAGATTGATTGAAGACAGAACCAGTCTGTCAACTGGGTGGTCAACCGACCGGATGAGTATGCACAGAGGCACAGGTCAAATTGGTTCAGCGATCGACCGCCAGATCCACTGCTACTTGAAGCCGGTCGACCGCCGGTCGGGTTTTGACAGTCTGAGTTGTTTTCAGGTTTCTGTTTTTTTAATCAGATTTGGATCTTGATGATTGAGATCAAATGGTTTTCTTCTATGGTTGTTTTTTTTGGCTATATAAGGAGGGTTTCTGCACCCTAAATAGTGTTGATTGAGTATCGACTTGAAGATTGGTTTTAATCAGTTTGAATCGATTGTTGGGAGTTCTAAGGTTAGTTTGCTTGAGAGAATTCTATGGCTAATTTGCGTAGATACTCAATTTGTATCTCCAGATCAATTTATAACCCTTGTAAGTCGATTGTTTGAATAAGAATCTTCTCCCTTATGCCCTAGGACATAGATGTTGTGCCAGCGACAACAACCTGATGAGGATCCCTTGAATCTTCAAGCACAAAGAACAATCCCAAACAGCACAAAATAATCACCAAAGAAAGCACACTCGCAAACAAACAATTTAACGAGGTCCGGCCTCAATGCCTACGTCCTCGGGGCAATCAAAAGAGAGATTAAATTACTTAGAAGATGATTACAATTGCTAGCAGCCTCTTTGATTGTAAGAGAGTTCCAGCAAATCCCAGCAACCACATCTCTAAACCCTAGAATTAAACAACAGCCTTAAATACACAGATTTCTGAAACAGCAGAAAGTTACCCGCACGCTACTGTCGGTCGACCGGACGGTCGACCGACCTCTTCCACCGGTCGACCGGTCGGTCGACCGGGTGCCCAACAGAGCGTTGGGTACTTACAGTCACTTGATGCGGTCGATTGGATGGTCGATCGCTCTCTTCTACCGGTCGACCGGTCGGTCGACCAAGTGCCCAACAGAGAGTTGAGCATTTACAGTCAGGCAATGCGGTCGACCGGGCGGTCGACCGCTCTCTGACCCTGTGCATGTTGTGCACGTTGGTCGACCGGACCGGTCGACCGACCAACCTGTTTCCTGCTGCTGCTGCTATTTTTTGCTGCTTTTCCTTCACCTTTCGTCGTCAACTTCCTTGGCGATCACCTCGACGACCCCTCGGCTATCCATGTCAACTTCTTTGACAATATTCTCTCTTTCCAACAATTCTCCACCTCGGTGAAGATTCTCCAAATCTGAGCCGAACTGTCCTTCGACTCGAGAGCGGCTGCACCAATGCGGTTGCCTACGTACCCCTGCCCAGGGATCAAGCCGTCCGTAGTTCATCCAAATAAGCTTCAGCAAGCTCAAGCTACCTGAAGAACATGGAGCAAAGCTTTGCAATGTGCAAACTTCACTTCCGACACCACCTTCGTAAGCATGTCGGCTGGATTCTCCGAAGTGTGAATCTTCAACAGTTCGATGTCACCTTCCTCAAAATCTCCCGAACGAAATGGTACCTGAAGTCTATATGCTTCATCCTTGCATGATAGACCTAGTTCCTAGCCAAGTAGATGGCGCTCGTGCTGTCACAGTTAATCTTCAGCAGATCCTGTTCTACGCCCAAGTCATCAAGCAACCCCTGAAGCCAGATCGCCTCCTTCATGGCCTCTGTCATAACCATATACTCAGCCTCTGTGGTCGACAAAGCGACGGTAGACTGCAGTGTGGAGCGCCAACTCACCGGTGCCTGTGAGAATGTGAAGACATATCCCGTTGTCGACCGGCGCTTGTCAAGGTCACCTGCATAGTCTGAATCAACATACCCTATGCACTCTTACTTTTCAGTGTTGTCCTTCTCAAACACTAGGCCTACATCAATTGTTCCTTTGATGTACCTCAAGATCCATTTCGCAGCTTCCCAATGACCCTGTCCCGGATCATGCATGTATCGGCTCACCATGGAGACGGCCTGTGATAGATCTGGTCTCGTACACACCATAGCGTACATCAAGCTACCCACCGCACTGGCATATGGAACGTGAGACATATACTCACGCTCTTGAACACTCCTCGGAGACATCTTTGCAGACAATTTGAAGTGAGGAGCCATAGGTGTACTAACTGACTTGGTATCCTTGCTGATATTGAACCTCTGCAGTACCTTCTCCAAATAGCCCTTCTGAGTCAAACTCACCCTGCCAACTCTCCGGTCTCTAGTGATCTCCATGCCCAATACTTTCCTAGCTGCGCCCAGGTCCTTCATCTCAAACTCTGACGATAGATTCTTCTTCAGAGTATCAATAGCAGATCTCGACCTCGAAGCAATCAACATATCATCTACATAAAGAAGTAGATAGATATATTCACCTGATGGTAGCCTGTTGTAGTACACACATGGATCATAGTGGCTACGTGTGTACTTCTTCTTTCTGATGAAGCTATCAAATCGCTTGTACCACTGTCTCGGAGACTGCTTCAATCCGTACAGCGACTTCTTTAGCTTGCATACTAACTCTTCCTTCCCTGCAGTCTTGTAACCTGTAGGCTGTGTCATATAGATCTCCTCCTCTAGATCGCCGTGGAGAAAGGCGGTTTTCACATCAAGTTGGTCAAGGTCCAACTCATTCTGCGCAACCCAGGCCAATAGAATACGAATTGACGAGTGTTTAACTATTGGAGAGAATACCTCGTTATAGTCAATTCCTTCCCTCTGAGCGTAGCCTTTAGCCACCAACCGAGCCTTGTAGCGCACTACATCTTCTTGGAGTGATCCTTGCTTCTTAGCATACACCCACTTGCACCCTATGGCCTTCTTCCCTTTGGGCAACTTGGTGAGTTCCCATGTGTCGTTCTTGTATAGAGATTGCATCTCTTCATTCATGGCATCTTTCCACATCCTTGCTTCCGAACTGATCTCAGCTTCTCTGAAGGTAGATGGAATAGCCTCCTCGACGACTGGAAGTGCATAAGCGACGACCATATCAGTGGCGAGCCAACCTAGTCTCCTAGTGTTCCTCCTTGGTCTTTCACTGCAGTAGTATCCGGAACAGTACCCATGACCTGCTCTTGACCCTGTTCAACATCTTCACCATCTTCTTCAACTACTCGATCACTGCCCTGTGTCACCTCTGGAATGATCCGAACTGATGCTGATTCCTCTAGAGATGGTGGATCTGTATCAATCTCCACCTGCTGCAATAGCTCCTTGGTCTTGCTGGTCTCCGCCTACTGAGAGACCGTAGGCTTCATCAAAGAAGCCTCATCGAACGTGACATCCCTACTGAGTATGAACTTGTTGTCCGTTGGGTCCCAAATCTTAAACCCCTTGGTTCCTCGCTTGAAGCCAACGAACACCCCCTTCTTTGCCCTTGGGTCCAACTTGTCTTCTCTGACATGGTAGTAGGCTGGATATCCGAAGACCCGTAGCAAATCATAGTCACCAGCAGCTTTTCCTGACCAAGCTTCAAGAGGAGTCTTCCCCCCTATTGCAGATGACGGCAACCTATTCACGAGGTGGCATGCATTACGCCAAAGCTTCAGCCCAAAACTTCTTTAACAGTCCTGCATTGGATAACATACACCGAACCTTCTCTAGCAAAGTCCGGTTCATCCTCTCAGCCACCCCATTTTGTTGTGGAGTCTCTCGTACCGTGAAGTGTCTTGCTATGCCCTCATTAAGGCATAGCTGTAGGAAAGGATCCGATTTGTACTTCCCTCCATTGTCAGAACGGAGGACCTTGACCTTCCTTCCCGTGCTTCTCTCCAGATTCGCCTTCCACTTCACGAACAGTTCTATGACTTCATCTTTGTGTCGCATAGTGTACACCCAACAGCACCTAGAAAAATCGTCAATGAACGACACAAAATAGTGGTTACCTCCAATCGATGTAGTATTGGTAGGTTCCCATACATCCGTGTGAACATAGTCAATAATACCCTCTGTGCAGTGTGAAGCTGTGCCGAACTTCACCTTGGTCTTCTTGCCGATGATGCAATGCTCACAGAAATCCATCTTGCAGGTCTCGGCACCCTTCAGCAACCCTTGCCTCATAAGAGCTTGCATTGACTTCTCTCCTGCATGACCCAGCCTCATGTGCCCAAGTCGGGTTGAATCTTCCTTCGGACTGGTAGAAGCCGCCACTTGCCCTGTCTCCGAACTACCCTTCAAGTAGTATAGGTTGTTCTAGCACTCGGCCTTCAACACCACCATCGAACCTTTTGTCATTCTAAGAATTCCTTCCTTAATCGACACCCCAAGGCCCAATGACTCCAAAGCTCCTACGGAAATCAAGTTCCTCTTCAACTGAGGTACATACCTCACTTCCTTCAGCTCTCTCACCATCCCATCAAATATTCTGATTAGAATAGTGCCAATACCCTCCATGATGCACGGATGATCGTCGCCCATGACGACCGAACACCCCTCCAGCTTCTCAAACTGGTAAACTAGTCCCGATTAGGGCATACATGATATGTTGCCCTGTATCCAAGATCCACTCGTTTTCACCCGAGTAGCCTATGATGGGCGTAGTAACTGAAAAAGAGAACACTGACGAATCTAAGTCCGATCCATCTGCCTGTGATTTACTGCTTGCAGTGTTAACCACTTTTGCAAGATTTGCCTCGGATTTTGATTCATTCTTCTTTCCTTTGAACTTCGGACAGTCCACCTTCCAGTGCCCAATCTCTTTGCAGAAAGCACACTGATTCCTTTTGAGATCCCTGAACCCTGGCCTGGACTTAGATCTTCCTCTAACCTCCTTGCCCTTCCTCGATGAACCTCTGCCTCTTACTTCCAGTGCCTCCGCCGATGAGCTTGACTTAGAAGAATGTCTCTCCTTCTTCCTCATCTCATAACTTGTCAGTGCAGATGACACCTCATTGTAATCCAAGGTCTGTCTTCCATTGATGAAGGTCAGTGTGAATATCTCATACTCCTCCTCTGGGAGTGAGTTCAGGAAGATGATCGCCTTGTCCTCCTCTTCTACAATGACATCCACATTCACCAAGTCTGTAAGAAACTTCGTGTATCAGTTGATGTGCTCATTCACTATGCTCCCCTTCTTCATCTGAAATCGATACAGCTTACTCTTAAGCTGCAACCTGGACTCAACACTCTTCGTCAGGTATTTCTTCTCAAGGGTTTCCCACAGATGCTTCGCTGACGTCTCATGTTGTGCAAGATATTTTATGTCTTACAATAAACATGAACGTATCAACCCACACGCCGACCTGTTCATCTTTGCCCACTCTTCATCAGTGGCCATGCTCCTCTTCTTTTCCAATAGGAGAGTGTCCTCGAGGTTCGATGCATTCAGTGCATCCATAACCTCACATCTCCACATCCCGAAGTTATTTGTACCATTAAACTTGACAACATCAATCCTCGGGTGAGGATTTATGGTCTTAACTGAAGCAATTTCTTCTGCCATTGAGATTACTTGATCCTCTATCTATGCAGAAGAACAACCAACTGGAAATAGATCACTACTCAGATAAAAATTAGATTTTTACCTTTCCCTTGAAACCCTAGATCGAGTTTCTCTCCGGATCTACTCCACCACAGATTCCACGAGCCTCCTTGCGTCCTCCTGAGATCGACACATGATCCCACGAATACGAATACCTCTGATCTGAGATCGACACACGATCTCCACCGAATCAGATCTCAAGCCCTTCGAATCTTCAGAAATCCCAAGCAAAACCTGGAAGCTCTGATACCACTTGTTGTGCCAGCGACAACAACCTGATGAGGATCCCTTGAATCTCCAAGCACAAAGAACAATCCCAAACAGCACAAATAATCACCAAAGAAAGCACACTCGCAAACAAACAATTTTGACGAGGTTCGGCCTCAATGCCTATGTCCTCGGGGCAATCAGAAGAGAGATTAAATTACTTGGAAGATGATTACAATTGCTAGCAGCCTCTTGATTGTAAGAGAGCTCCAGCAAATCCCAACAATCTCATCTCTAAACCCTAGAATTAAACAACAGCCTTAAATACACAGATTTCTGAAACAGCAAGAAATTACCCGCACCCGACTGTCGGTCGACCGGATGGTCGACCGACCTCTTCCACCGGTCGACCGGTCGGTCGACCGGGTGCCCAACAGAGAGTTGGGTACTTACAGTCACTTGATGCGATCAACCGAACGGTCGACCGCTCTCTTCTACCGGTCGGTCGACCGGGTGCCCAACAGAGAGTTGGGCATTTACAGTCAGGCAATGCGGTCGACCGGGCAGTCGACCGCTCTCTGACCCTGTGCACGTCAGTCGACCAGACCGGTCGACCAACCAACCTGTTTCCTGCTGCTGCTGCTGCTATTTTCTGCTATTGTTTCCTTCGCCTTTCGTCGTCGACTTCCTTGGCGATCACCTCGACGACCCCTCGGCTATCCATGTCAACTTCCTTGACAATATTCTCTCTTTCCAACAATAGACACATCGTCAAACCTCGTTAAAATCATTTCTCTCTCATCTTCTCTTTTGTATTTTGGTTCATGTCATATTGTTTGAGATTAACATGGTGTTTTAATGCGCTGATCTATAGTGATTCACGCATGATTGACTCCTCCGGCGCAATAAGGGACATCAGAGCCCCAACAAGTTGTATCAGAGCTCCCAGGCTTGGCTTGGGATCGTGTGTTGATTTCAAGAGCATCATGGTCTATTCGGCGGAGATCGCGTGTCGATCTTGGGGCGAAGATCGTGTGTCGATCTCAGAGCGGCGTTGGGACTGTTCGTGGGATCGTGTGTCGATCTCATAACAGCATTTTGGATTGCTAGTGGGATTGGATTTTGTGGAGTAAATCGCTTCGGAAACTCGTTTAGGGTGTAATTTTGAGGTAAAGGTTCTATCTTTATCATGTTTTGGATCTATTTCTGTTTGATTTTCTACATTATGTTTGGTGTCTTTTGGACGAGATATGGCTAGAGTTAACCAGTCCATGGTGATAACCGTGAACATCCAGCAATCGAAGAGTGATGTGGTGAAATTTGATGGCACGAAAAATTTAAAGGGCAAGCAAGATAATTAAAAACTCCAAAATTTGAAGAAAAATCAGCGTGCTTACTGTAAAGAAGTAGGATACTGAAAGATTGATTGTCAAAAGTTTAATATGAAGGAGTCAAAATCAAAGTCCAAAATCATAATGGCGGTTGGTAAGAATTCTGACACATCTTATTATTCACTTTTTGTCACCCTTATTGTTTGTTATTCAAAAAAATCTGAGTAAATTTTGGATATGGGCGCTAACTATCATGTTTATCTCAAACGAGAGTGGTTTGCTGGTTTTGAAAAACTAGATGGAGGCTTGGTGATGTTCGGCGATGGTCACACATGCCAGAATGAAGAGATAGGTATAGTTCGCATCAAGTTATTTGATGAGATGATAAGAGAGTTGAAAAATGTAATGTATGTACCTCAATTGTAAAAGAATTTTATTTCAGTTGGAGATATGGAGGTGAGGGCCTAAGAGGGACCCTTGGAGAAGCATACTCAAGATGTTTAGTGGCTCATTGGTAGTTTTGAAGGACATTTGATGCAACAACTTATACCACTTGAAGGGTAGTGCAATTTTGAAATTTTGACATTTTCAGGACATCTGAAGATGACTGTACTAGGTTATGACAGATGAGGTTAGGATAAGTTGGTTTGAATTCCTTGGAATCGTTTGCAAAGGAAGGATTTTTAGAAAGTACATTTTACCTGAAATTTGAAATTTTGTGGACAAGATGTTCTACAAGAAGACGAAGGTGAAATTTGACACCACAAATCACTGCTCGAAAGGGCTTCTTGATCGTGTTCACATTGATATTTAGGGTCCTACCAGGACCGTATCACTTGAAGGCCATCGGTACTTTGTCTCTTTTGTTGATGAGTTATCTAGGCGTTGTTGGGTTACCCTATGAGACAAAAATTTGAAGTCCTAAATATGTTGGTGAAGTGAAAGAATATATGGAGAAACAGACAGGTATGAACATTAAGGTGCTCCAAATTGATGATGTTAGGGAGTACAAGAATCAATTCCTACGATTTAACCAGAAAACTGGTATTGGTACTCACTTTACAAATGAAAACATGGAGTGGCTAAGGTGATGAACCATTTTTTGCTGGAGAAATTTCGGTGCTTCTTGTCTAATGCACAATTAGACAAGCTGTTCTGAGTTGAGGCTTTAGAATATACTACCCATCTCATGAATAGATTGTTGTCAACTGTGATAGGAGGTAAAACTTTGTTGGATATTTGGTCGGTTGGAACTGTAAAAGACTATGATTTGCTGCAGGTATTTGATGTCCAGCCTACTTAAGTATCAAAGATAACAACTTGAATCCGCGAGCAAAGAAGTTTGTGTTTCTGAGTGTCAAGAGGAATATGAAAGGTTACAAACTATGGGACCCCGAAAATAAGAAGATTGTATTGAGCAGATATGTCACATTTGATGAGGCTTCATTAATGAAGTCTAGCGTCTCTAAGCGTGTGGAGAGGATGAAGACCAATGATGTATCGCAGCGAATGGAGGTTGAAACTACTCCATCATCTCCTGTTAGTCTGGGTATCAGTTGGAATCTCATAGGATGTAACACCAGGTGGAGATCGTGTACCCATGTTGGATGTTGAACATGTTGATTTGATTACAACGAAAGACACCAAGATGAATCCATGGAAGTCGGTTAAGAAGCGTAAATCTCAATTTGGTGAGCTAGACAAGCTTAATTTGAAGGTTATTTTTCTCTATGACAGTATTAGTAAGGAGGTTCATATGACTCAACCAGTTGGGTTCATTGCTGAAGATTCAATTTCTATTGGTTATGCTCGGTGGAGCTCGTTTTGGATAAACGACGTGCGGCTTGATCTCATTGGGAATAGGTATATAGGCAGCCGTAATGACACAGCCAGTTGAATCAGTTGAAATTATTTAATTCATTGTGTGAACTATAAAGAGAGAGAAAGAGAGAGATCTACAGGGAGAGAAAGGAGAGCAAGGAGGAGGAGGCTTTTGGCAGTCGTGGGCGGCCTGCAAGGTGGCACGGTGGCGCTGGTTGCTGTGGCCACGGCCATAGAGAGAGAAAGAGGGAGAAAGGGGTTAGGGGAGAGAAAAGAAAGACAGAAGACAGATGATGAAGAAGAAAGGGAAGGAAGAGAAAGCAGGGGAGGAGAGGGGAGGTCATCGTCGGCCAGCTGGGGGTGGCCAACAGCGGATTTGAGGTGGAAGGAGGTTGCAAACCAGAGAGAGGAAGGAGAGATGAGAAAGAATGAGAAGAGAGGGAGGAAGGAGATTAGCCAGGTGGGAGGGCGTCATTAACGTTGGAGGCCGTCGGAGGTCGCCGGCGCGGCGGTGCTCGTCCTAGAGGGCGTTGCCCTCTGCATGTTGAAGAGAGAGGGAAAGAGAGAGAAATGTGGAGAGGGGGGAGAGAGAATGAGTGGGAGAAAAAGAGAAAGATATTTTGTAGGGTGGGTGGGGATAGGCCACGTGGCATGACCAGGGAGAAAAAGAAGGAAAGAAAGAGGAAGAAAAGGACACAGAAAACCAAATAATATAATATATTTAATATGGTGAAATTTAAGAAATTCAGAAAATATCTCAAAAAAATCCCAGAGATGGAAAACATCATCTTGAAGAAAAATATGAAATCAGTTTCAAGAAATTCAATCCTATTTATAAATTAAAAAAATCTTGAAATCAACTGGTAATACCTGCCGACACCAAATCCAGTCGAATTTTGATAAATTCAGACAAAATTCTAAAAATGTGTTAAGATAGAAACAATGTAAAAGTATATTTCAGAATCCAATTCAGTTTATAAATTAAAAATCCTCAAATCGATCGGCAATACTGATCGACATTGATTTTCGGTGTTTTGTAAAATAAGTCAGAAAAATCTAAGGAAATCATGAAAATTCAAAATATTGAAAAATAATATTTGAAACTGAAATCGGCCTAATCTGATTACCAGAAAAGTCGAATCAAGCAGTACATTGGGATCGGGTCCCGGTTCGGACTGGGGCTGAATCTGAATCCAAAAAATCTGGATCTGATACCAAACAATAATGTAAATACTCACAAAACCAAAAATAAAAATGGGGAAATATCAAAAAAATGATTGAAAATCAGAACACATATCTACATACGTGTTCTGGGAAAAGGGGTTACAATCCATCCACCTTACAAAAATTTCGTCCTCAAAATTTTGATAAAGGGAAGATGAACATGAAAGAGAGGGACGAGGATTATACCAATCAAGATATAAATAACTAAGGATAACACTCACCACTCGACTGAACAATAACTATGGACCTTGACGTCTTTGCACTTTCTACCAGATATAACTTCGGACGATGCTATATTAATACTGACCTAATATCTATTAATACAAAATTCTGCCAGAACTTCAGTAAACTGACTCACTCTAAATAATATGAAATGATCTGACTTAGAAACTGACCAAACTTTTAGTGCTTAAATTCTATTAGAATCGACGGAGATTACTTCTTTCAAATAGAGGAGATCCAAGAATACAATAATATTTATTAGATCTCATACTTACTCTACTGGGTGTGAAACTGTTCCTGATGAAGAGTCTATAATAAGATTAATAGATGTTCTGCATGCTCTCTGTTACTCTGAAAGTAGACCATAATATCATAGATAAAGAAAACCCGACAAACTGATCACAAATAAATAAGTGAAAAGAAATCAATTCTAACAAGTTCTGAATGCTGGCATTGGTTACTCTGAAAGGCCTAACTAAGAATTTAGAATAACCGTAAGAGTCCTGAATAATTTCTTCTAGATGATAACCCGATTGTAGATCGATTCCGAGAATAACGGACCTACGTGAGTTAATCAAAGAGATTGTGATCGTTCCCGGGACAATATTAACAGAGAATACCATAGTTCTGTCTGACAGAAGTCCTGAATCCGAAAATTCGCTTCATACTAATGTTCCTTGCGTAATGGCACAGCCTATCTGATCATATTAGCGATGACTACTCCACTTTCTGTACAAATCCCCATAAAATGTCCATACATATAAGGATAGAATATAAAGCCAAAAATTATCCAATATAAGACAATACGATGTACTAGATTCAAAGAATGCCAGAATGGGGTGAAAGTGAATCGAGGTTGGTTATTGAAAATTGTTGATGAAATTAATGAATTATGTTTATAGTAGGTCCCGTGATCACTACCCCTGGTGTTCCGTCACTGGTGCACGAAATCGACCGCGAGGCCTAGAAAGGAGAAGGGTCTTATTGTATGCCCATTCAGATTTGTAACAGGAGGTAGGGTGCCAACACACCCCTCAGAACACCTGGAGGCCCTCAGGTAGAACCGAAATTTTAGTTGCATACATAACTAATACCACTATAAACATAATCACCAATTGAAGTCATCAATTTTCGCTGACCTGGTATAAGTTGTCCATTTTATTACTGATTATTTAATAATTATCAGTTTATAGGAAGAGCAAGAGCATGGTACAGGAGTATGGGAGTAATGGAGTAACAGGGGTATAAAAGGATATCAATTATTACATTTCCGTAATGTGATAATCATGAGTCAAGTATTAAGCATGACAGATGTCAGGTAATTACATACTGGTGTCAGGTGTCAAGTAACCATCATAATAAGAGTTAGCATATCAGGTGAAAGCATATCAAGTAATAGCATGGCATGTGACAACTGTCATATAACACAATACAAGAAAATGGTACCGATACATGAAATCAGTGCAAATACCAATAATAATACAGTTTTTGAAAAACAGTTTAAGGAAAGATTTCAAACTCTTCACAACCATTAAGAAAAGAATAATAGATAATTTATCTAATTATCTAGATGAGGCTTGTCAAGCTGGAGCAAATCCAGGCCGTGTTGGCGTTCCGTCGTGCATATGACAAAGCTTAGTTCTGAGTGGAGTTAGCGTGCAGTTTTTAACGCTAAAGCATTCGACAAAGCTATCGCTGGCAGCGAAGCTACGTATGAATGTCCAGCAAACACTCACGGCGAAGCCACACTTGCGACAAAACTAAACGCACACTGTAAAGTGGTATATGAACGCTCAACTAACACGTGATGAAGCCACGCTCATGGCAAAGCTGTGTATGAATGTCGGCTACGCATGCGGCGAGGCTACACTCGAACAAGTTAGCTGTAAAGCGCTGAGCGCTAAGCTCGCCTCCCTGTGGAGCTAATAGAGTACCCGAAGGTTAAGTCCAAAAATTGATCAAAGCAGGCATAAAGTTAGCGAGCATCCAAGCAGAGCAATGTAAGGCTGGAGCGAAGCTAGCGTACACCGCTACACGCTATCACGCTTTGTAATGGTCCCAGTTAAAATTTTCATTTGATTACAATCATCACAGATTACCCAAGCGTGGGACCCATCAAAATACAATACTTCCATTCTACCAACATCAGAATGCTCTATAATTTACATCAATCTCCACTCTGATAGCATGTATAATCTTCACCTGATGTAGCATTTCCCAAAATATTGGTCCGACAACTCATAAGAAAACATAGTCTAATACATTACTAATTCAAGAAATAATACAGGCTTTGAGTCTAGCACCAAACATTTCAATATTTACAAGTGCAAAGCTACATCCAAATAGAAGTTATGCATAATTTTCTACAACCATATACATATCAAAAGAAACAAGCAAAAAGGGTGTAAGGTCTCCGTGACTTATCCCGCATATGTTGCCATTAAGCGGGTCCCTTGCCTTTGTCCAGACCTGAAGGTAATAATGAGAATAGAGTGAGCTCGACAGCTCAGTGAGTAAAATAATATTTATATGCATATTCATTAAGTAGGTCTATTTGGATTTTATCATCAGGTTGGCAATCGTATTTTTATACCATATGTGTGAAGTTTAGGTATTAACTGAAGTTCCGACCCAAACACAGTAACAGGTCCTTTTAGTCGACTAGGTCGTTCCTATAGTCGACTAATACCACTTATTAGTTGACTAATTATTGAAGCTATAGTCGACTGGGGTTGATCCAAAATGTTTTACTCTCTGTTGGCTGCCAGTGACTTATGTAGTCGACTACCATAACTTGTATAGTCGACTACACTATGTACTAGTCGACTTATACATCACCTATAGTCGACTATATAAGGATCAAAAAGGTATGCTGCTCTATGTTTGTCACTGATAACCAATTATAGTCGACTACCCTTTTTGGTATAGTCGACTACTATAGGCTATAGTCGACTATTCATCATCTATAGTCGACTAGTCATGGCCAAAAGAAGATGTCTTGTAACGGTCCCAGGTTTAATTACCTTAAAATTCCATGATCATCAACCTTATTGCTCGTTAATCAGAATATATTAAAGAAATTTCGGCAGCATCTCCTCTGAAATATAGACTCCATCTCAATACAATAATTAGATTTCAGCTAACATCAGCCTACTTATAGATCTCATTTTCATCATATAATTCATCATAAGGTCCATCAAATAAACATATACAGAAGAGTGCTTCCGTGATATACTATTCTAACTCACAGAATTCACAATTTGATAGTCATAAGAATTCTAAAAAATATTATTAATCTAATAATATTACTTTAACCCAGAGTTTAATAATCCGGGTGTTACAGCCCTACTCCACTTAGAAAAAGTTTCGTCCTCGAAACTTGGCATATCTGATAATAGGTAAGAGTAATACTTTCAATTTCTTCTTTATCTCATGAAATCTTTCTTTTAATATAGAAATTTTATTTTCTTCCGATCATGCATTTCCTTATGTGTTCACAACATGCAATATATGTCCAATATTATCATTTTTACACAGAATATATCTTACACATACTTTTGATCACTACATTCACCATCATACTTGGTGATATACACATCATATGGTATTACATACACACATCACACCTGGTGATAATCGTGTTATGTATCACCACACATCGTATCAGCACATACACGTACCATACCTATTGATACGTCTATCACATATACTCAATATGGTTCTTACGTTTCGATTAAATCTTGTCTTGCCTGATATTTTTTTCATTTTCTTATCCCAGTGTCCCATACCACAGGTAGTTCATACTAAGGGCCTGCACCCCTAATAGAACTTATCCGAATCAAAGTATATGCGGGTATACTTTCATTCGAATATAAGAAAAAGTTAAATATCATGCATTTCAAGATTAATCATACGCATAAGAACTCACTACACCTATGAACTTCTTACATCAAGGCACACATTCATTCATACAAACTGCACACTCGCAGACATTCATTATAACAATCAATGTTATTCCTGAACCAACGACTTAAATCAATCTCTAGGCTAATACTGCCTTAGACCTACACCTGAGTTCTACTCCAAGTTTCTAAGCCTAAGCTCTGATACCAACTGTAACGGCCCCAGGTTTAATTACCTCAAAATTCCATGATCATCAACCTTATTGCTCGTTAATCAGAATATATTAAAGAAATTTCGGCAGCATCTCCTTAGAAATATAGACTCCATCTCAATACAATATTAGATTTCGGCTAACATCAGCCTACTTATAGATCTCATTTTCATCATATAGTTCATCCCAAGGTCCATCAAATAAACATATACAGAAGAGTGCTTCCGTGATATACTATTCTAACTCACAGAATTCACAATTTGATAGTCATAAGAATTCTAAAAATATTATTAATCTAATAATATTACTTTAACCCAGAGTTTAATAATCCGGGTGTTACATGTCTACTCTTTGTTTCTTTCCTATAACTAAGACTAGTCGACTTACAGTGTTTATATAGTCGACTAAGATGTGTTTCCAGTGACTTGTCTACCCATTTTTCCCTTCCATAGTCGACTTAGCCCCATGGCTAGTCGACTAACAGTGGTGAAATTGCCTAGGTAAGTCGACTAATCTTAGAGTCTGGAATATCAATTCTTTATAGTTTTAACATACAATTTCTAACTTAACCATATTAACATGTATGACCAACATAGAATATAATCGCAACATGCATACATGATCAACATAATCTCAACATGCATATATAATCAACATGAAGTATGGTGCATATAATCTCAACATGCATACATGATCAACATAATCGCAACATGCATACATAATCAACATGAAGTATGGTGCATATAATCTCAACATGCATACATGATTAACATAAAATTTAATCTCCCCTTTCGATCACCTCCGGTTCAACCCGGTCCCTTCCTCCGATACGTTTACCATGTATCATTCTCCCCTTCGTCACCTCCGGTTCAACCCGGTCCCTTACTCCGATACGCTTACCACGTATCATAACATGTAAATATCATATCCTTCATGTAATAACCACATGCAAGGATCCATGAGACAATAATAACATAAAGGATTCACATGATTCCTACTTTACATGATGCCAATATTAAGAAAGACATTAACATGTATAAGTAACCACTAACAACATGCAAACCTTTTCAGGACAACTAACATGTTATATCATTCCAATATATGTGTAGCCAAATATATGCATGAAGTCAAGTATGATGTTCATTCATAAAACTATTTCTTTTTAAGAGGCATGTGTTGGATTACTATGCATACATACTAACGTGTCAGTCATGCATAATGTAAGCATACATAGGTGTAACCACAACATAACACAAAGCATATAAACTATACACAAGCATCATCATTCATTTTCACATCCATCTATAACTTTAGGAATTTCTAACTTTATCTCAAGCTTTACACTTCTACTATTTTACTAGGGTTCGGGTGCTCTACTCACTCTTTGAAGCGGTTAACTCCTCATCAAGCTTGATCTCCCGCTACGATAGAGTCTACAAGGTCATAACAATGTCATCATTAGTTCATAGATAAAAGAGCACAAGAGGGGTAGATTTCTTAAAGTTTTGCTTACCTTCAACCAATATCACTCCCCCTAACTTGTTGCTCTAGATCACCTTTGTCTTCAAGAAATCCCTTTCTATGGTGAGGTTAGATCACCACTTTAGCTCGTTCTATTAGGTATTTGGATGAGTTAAAACATGAAAATGAAGCCTTTTTCTTGTATATGAAAGTAAGGAGAGTTTGTGGGGGAATGAGAGGGAGAAGGAGTGTATTTGTGAAGAAGAAATGGGAGGAAAAAGAGGGCTGCTGCTGCTGTTACTTTTTGCTGCTGCTGCTGCTTTGCTGCAGCAAAGGGGAAAGAGAGAGGGGTTTTGTGGAGTTAGGATGAAAAGAGAGAGAGGGTATTGCCAAATGAAATTGTTCTCTTCATCCCCCACCTATTTATAGCCCAATCTCTTTCATAAAAATATGACAAGTGTCCCTCCCTAACCCCATCACTCTACTCCTATACCTTACCCTATAAGTAAGGCTCCATGCCTCCCCCCTCCATGAGGTACTATTACCCACAAGCATGGTGAGGGGGTATGGTGGCAAAGTCAACAAGCATGAGGTTGTATTCATTTCTTATACATACATACATATGTGTATACATGCTAATAGGCATAGTATAATGTATAGTATCTAGTATGAATACTACTCCCCTATCACCTCCCTAAAGCATTAAAATGTTAGGGGAAAAAGTGCTTAGTTAAGACAAGTGTTACACGCTTGGCGTGGTTACGACTCGCGATGAGGTTAAACGCATACGATGAAGCCACGTCTGAATGTGTAACCCCCTGCTCCCCGGTGTACGTATCACAGTATCAGTATGCGATACGATGTATAAAATTGATTTGACCTCCGTGGTAGTCCGATTGTGCCGAATTTAGTTTCAAAAATTATTTTCTAATATTGTATATTTTTGCGATTTTTCTAGAATTTTTCTGGATTATTTTGGAAAATCTCCGTAGTCGGTGTCGACCGATACCGATAATCGGCTCTACGATTTTTATTTCACAAACAGAATAAAATTTTAAGAATCCGCTTTGACCATAAGTCTTAGAATCTTCTTATCTACGTTAGGGTATTTTTGGGGATTTTTCTGATTTTATCGAAAATCCGGTCAAACCGGTGTCGCCGGTATCGACAAGACACTCCGGGATTTTTAATTTGCAAACCAGATTGAATTTTTGTAAACCGTTTTCATATTACGTCTCAGGATAATATTTTCTATTTTTTATAA
>JAVJIF010012463.1:0-114715 GCA_038442645.1 Agave tequilana
AAAAAAGAGAGATTCTACTGTAGAAAAATCCCCACGAAATCTCAAAAGAAAAATCAAACCCTATACTGATCATCTTCTCCACCTCAAACAACCAAGCTGAACCCAACACTTCTAAAAAAAAAATCCAAAAACATTACCTAAAATCCCACATCCCATGGTCCGTCTTCATCTTCATCTCCCTCTTCCTTTCTTCCCCTCGTCTTCACCGCACTAGCCACCGCCGATAGTCCCACCACCACTGCCTTCACGCCACCTCGCGCCGCCACCCCCACAATCGAGAACTTCCCGCGGCAACCGCCTCCTTCCTCCACTGCCCTTTGCCGACGAAGCTGACCTCATCCACTCCGTCTTCAGCCACGACGACGCGCGACTAGGTCGCCATCAAGAACCACCATTGCAACCGCTCAAATCTCGCCGATCTTGACGGGAGTTCACTGCAATCGGCGTCCTGCTCTGCCTCCCCGCCCTCGCCACCAGTGTCAACCACCTCTCTGTCCTCGAAGATCTCCCCTCATCATCGCCAGCAACCGACATGACGAAGCTGTCGACCACGAGATCGTGTAGATCTCATCACCACGACCTCATCACCAACGTCACCAGAGCACATCGCCCTTCCACTGCCACCTTCACCTTATCATCATCGTCGTCATCTCCTTTGTCATCTCCGTCGCCCAATCCTCATCCAACCTCGCATGGTCACCGCCCGTGCTCCGCCGCGGCCTCCTGAATTGTCTGAAACCCTACATCTCGAGTAGTGGAGAGAGCAGTTAGATGGATTTATAATGGGTTATTGGGTTTGATTTAAACCCGACCCAATAGCAGTTATCAGACGGGTTTGATCTCGGGTCGGATCCACAAATCGGCCTAAACCCAACCCCTTTCCGATTGAGCCAGACCAGGATTGACTCGACCCGAATTGAGCAACTGAGTTGACTCAGTCCAGGTTAACTCACTGAGTCAACCCAGTCAACAGTGCAGCACAGCAACCTTCTGGAGCCTGCTTCAGGCCAGTTCGAAGTCCGATTCGAGTTCCATCTGTAGCGCTGGGCTCGTGACTGAGTTCCGAAGCCACTAGAAAGTTTACAGCAGTTGGATAACAGATTCGACCTCCAGAAGTCCGTGTTTGGTGCCAGATCTTGTGGGTGGTTTCGCTCTTCGATGTGGATATTTCTCCGTAGAATCTTAGAGGAATTTTGCTGACATGACAACTCACTCCTAAGGTGATATCCTAATTTAAGCTGAATTGTTAGCTGTTAAATTACTTGCAACTACTATTTGGATTGCAATAATTGATTGAATTGCTATTTGCTTTTATCTAGTGGTTGCATAGTATTTGTCATTTTTCATCATTTTGGGAGTGCATTTTCTTTGCATTTTGAACTTGAACTTTTAGGATTTTTTTTTTACTTAGTGCACGATTTAGTTTACTTGAGCCTAGAATTCTCCACTGCATCTGTTTATTTGCTTGATTTTGCACTTGTAGTCATCATGACTAGTCAATATTATAGGGACCATCTCTTAGGCCAGCTACACAACCTTAGTCTGGGTCATATACCCGTTCAGGATTACATAGCCATATTTGAGAACTTAACCCGTCATTTTACGTGAGAGAGCATTGTTCCCAGACTATAATTAGGTTTATTTGGGGCTTAAAACTCAAAATAAGGCGTGTTATGATCACTGGCTCCTATGATTTAGACATCGTCGAAGAGACATTTGATGTTGCCTCAAATATAGACTTGACTTTCAAAACATTAGCCAATGCCAAGGCCTGGTGCTTTAAGTGTAAGGGATATGGGCATTATGATTATCAGTGCCCCTCGGAGAGTCAACATGTTAGAACTATACCTAGTGATGATGTTGATGACCTGAAGGTTTTTGAGAATGTCCACGTTCCTTCTAAGACTGCTAGTATAATTGAAAACATTGTTGGCCCAGAGGCCTTCCACTCTAGTTTTGATGATGATTAACTCATGTAGTTATGTTTACTAATAATCTTATGATGTTTAGTTTCAGATCATTAATCAAGATATTAGTTGGTGATTGCTTCAACAAGATGGTTTGGAAGCTTTCACATGGTGATTCCAGAGCCCGAGCATCAAGATCATACTTTGCACTCGTTGGAGTCAAGCTCGGTGGATCACGTTTTGGATTGAGTCGACTTGAAGATGGAGATCGTCAAGAAGACTTAGGTATCCTAGTTTAGTTTGTTTTAGATCCATTTGTAAAGATAAGAATAGTTGATATGCTCAAGTGCACAATACACACACGTTTTATGTTTGGATATTGGTTTTCGGTTTTTGGTTAACCGATATTTGTTTTCATGAATAGTAAATCAAAACAAGTTTAAATTGGTTTATGTATAGTAGATTCATTCTATATACATGCATGCTTAACTTCCTAGACAAACTTATTTTATCTTAACTATTCATGTGTTTTATGTTTTGGTATTTTAACAAAACATTATTTTGGAATTAAAGACAAAAACTATGATATGTATATGTTTCATGTATATTGGACTTATGTCCATATGCAACATGCTTCAATGTGTTGAATTATCATGTTTTTGTATTTGGATATGTTTTGGACAAAGTTTATTTGAAAAATCAAAGTTTGGAAAAATACAGTTTTTGGTTTTTGATAAAATTTGTAAGACACAAAAATAGTTCAAATTGCTTGATATTTGAGTTGAAATTTTTACCACATGTTTATATATCAATGCAAAATGTTAAAACTATTTTTGGGATTTTTAGAAGAGATAAAAGAATTTTTAAAATTATTTTTACCCAGTTTCTGACCCAGACTGTGGCTGACAGGCCAGGTCGGTCGACCGACGTGCACAGCTTTGTGCACGTCTGGCAGACACAGTGGGCTGGTCGACCAGACCAGAGAGCTTTGCTCTCTGTATCTGGGCGGTCGACCGGGTTGCCCTAACGGTCATATTTATGACCGTTGGCGGTCGACCGGCCGGTCGACCGCAAGCCTGTCAGGCTGACAGATCAGCCTAACGGCTAGTTTTCTTTTGGGGTTATAAATACCCCATCTCTTTGGGGATTTTTACAAGACTTTTGACAAGAAAAATTTCAGTGTTTCTCTAGTGTTTAAACAAGTTTTCAAAATAGTTTTTTGTGCCAAAAAGATTCATTTATTTGTTTTAAAGTGTTTTGTTCATTTCAAAGAAATTAGTTTTTGGGAATTTGTTTTTGATCTAAACTTCTATATCCATTGGTATTTTTCCTAAGAGATTTTTTTTGATCAAAACACTAATTTTTCACACTTGAGCTTATCATTCTATCCTAGTCTATTAGGATCTTTGTTTGTGGAAAAAGAGAAGTGTTTGAGGTTGATTAAGCCTCCAAGTTGTAAACCCTCCTTGTTTTGTTGTATCCCTCTTTGGTAGAGGTTGATCGGAGTGGTATTGGTTTGTATCCCTCTTCGGTAGAGGTGATTGAGTTTGGTTGTTGGCTACGGGCCTTATCTCTCTTCGGTAGAGGTGGATTGTGGTTGTATTGCCTCGGTGGAGGTTGTATTGTTTGAGAGAGGAGTTCGGTACTTCCGGTTGTACAAATCCTCCTCGGTGGAGGTTCCCTCGGTGGGAGTCCTCGGTGGACAAGATAGTGGATTAGAAATCCTTCTGGTGAAGGCGGGGACGTAGAGCTAGAGGCTCGAACCTCGGAACATATCCTTGTGTTTGCGTTTGATCCATTGTCTCTCTAACTCTCTTTTTTATTTGTGCAAAGCATCATTCTTAGTATCATATCATATTTGCATTTGTGCCTTGCATTATTTCATATTGTTCATCTTTATATGCTTGGCTTGCTTGTGTGTGCCTCACTTATACTTAACCACAAGAGCTTCATATATCACCTCAACCCTTATCTAGGGGAATCAAGAGGAGTTAGTTCAGAGCCCTTCACGGGGAATTCAGCTACACTTGTTGGTTGTATTAAGTGTGTTGCAAAATAGTTTTTAGCTTCCGCATTTAGTTTCTAGATTAGCCATATCACCTATTCACCCCCCCTCTAGGTGATTTCAAACATATCAGTTGGTTCTGACACACTTATTATTGATGAGGTCCACATGTCTTCTGGTCATACCAATGACGACGTGGATGAGTTAGTTGAGCCTAATATACCCGCTGTGTCTTGAAGTATTCGAGTTTTCTTGTTCTGAATATAGTTTTATGGTCATTCCTATCGAGCCATATTCTAGTGAGTCATCAGAGTTCTTTGCTATAATCTAGCATGTGATTTTTAGTGCTGCTTCTTTTTTTTTGTTTCGAGTTTGTGGTTGTGTCCAATATACCTCCATCTGTGGGGTTTTAGATGTGCCCTCCTAGGCATCTCAGATATATCTTTTCCCCATCTTTAGGAATTATGGCTATAGTGCTTACTGCATTTTATTTTCCTGTTGCACATATTGATGATATTACTAGGCTGATAGCAATTTGCATGTCACCTACAAATTTGTTGCATACTCATATAATATTTTGTAGGATTTTGCAGTTGATAATAAGGTGATGGTTGCGAGTCACCTGAGGCCGTGAGGAAGTTGCACGCTTGGAGTACAGATTTTGATAGGATTTGAAGAGAAGTGCATTTATTGTTTACGAGTTGAATAGCCCCATGGGAGCCCATAAGATCCTGGTATCAGCTCCGTCTTCAGTAGGGATGATGCGTCTCTATCTGCTTTCGGTGCCTTGATCGAGCTGCTATCTTTTCTAGCCAATGTGACACGGAGATCAACTCCACCTCAACACCTTGGTCTCGACATGATATATCAGTGTCGTTGTCACGGCCACCACCTTGGCCCGATTGAGATGCTTCGTGAGGGGAGCTCTCACTCGACAAGGTCGAGTTTCTCCCACCTCGGGGAAAATGATGAGGACATCACGAGTTGTTAGTGATTTTTATTGTCTTAGTTTATTTTTGAGTCTAGTTGTTGCTTTTATTGTATTTTTAGTACCACATCGGTTATATCCGAGAAGTGTTCTTTTGTAAAACCTATAAATAGGCCACAGACTTCTTTTATATGTAGATAATGAATGAATTAAAAATTATCAATTTAAATTTCTTGAACCCCTGAGTTTTTTGAGATTGGGGTGTGAAGTCTGTGGTGCAAGGGATGTAAAGCCTAAATTTATTCACTTCTCCTAGTTTCTTATTTCTTAATTCTAATTTCTCTTTTTAGTTCTTCTTTCAAAACCCTAATTCTCAACTTCTAGATTGAAGGTGATTGCGATCCTCCTGTATTACATCAAGAAGATTAGGAAGCTAGCTCTCTGTAGGATAAGTTGTGCCATTGTCGGATAGTTCTCTGTTGCTCTGCATCAAAGCCATTATAGACAGCTATCTATTATGTCATTGCAGAGCTTGTTTTTCGTGTGCACACATACAAATGTATGTGCGCATGTTGTTTCTCAAATGTTTCAATATGTTTGTTTTCTTCGATACTCTCCCTTCTGCTGGGTGAAGTCTTTTCGTGTTTCTCTGTGAAAATTATTCTTCTTCCTGGACTTATTTTTTTAAAAATAATATCTATAACATTGATCATTATATAAGTTTTCTTGAAGCATCTTTAACTTTGACCAACTTCCCGCGTTGGAAAGGTTTTCTGTTTTGAGTTTACACCACTTCTATTCAACAGGCTTTGCCTTCTCACGTTATATTTCTGACTATATGATTAAGGTAACTTAAAGTGTGATCTACTTCTTTGTTTTTGTTACTTTAGTATTTTGGTTGTCAGTGTACCCCCCAGATAATATTTTGGTTGTCGCTGCGTTGTGTGTGCCTTGCCTACTTACGACATATTGAAATGCCATCACTTTGTAGTAAAATCTTTTTCTTTAACTCCTGAAATTATTAAATGAAGTTGTATCTTTGGAGTGAAAATACTGTGATAAATTTCTCGTATAAATTTTGTGATGTTCTGAAATTACCATACTAGATAAAAATGTTCTGTGATTATCATACAAAGTCAAAAGCAATTACACTTATGTCTGTCCAATCTTAAGCATGTCTTGGACTGATCAGATTCTTTCTGTTTATGCAGACCTCACTTCATGGCAGCTGTCCAGTCATCAAAGGAGAGAAATGGGTTGCGACGAAATGGATCAGAGATCAAAAGAACTGATCTGTTGTTCGCTATTTATGTTCACATCACTTTCCCAGTAGTTGTTCTGACATCAGAGGAGAAAGATGGCTTGCTTTAAAATGGAAGAGAGATCTAATCATCTATATTACTCGATACCACTTGATTACAGTGACTATACATCCACGCGTATTTGTAACCTTTTGTGCATTTGAACAGCTTTTAGCCAATTGTAGCGAAGGGACATCATGTAAGCTGGTCAAATGAAACTCATAGGAGAAGATGAAAATTCCACACACAACAGAAATTATTACGTGAACAAATTGATCAGGCACATGTATATTAAAAGGTGCAATTCATGAGTGAACAAAATGACCCTTGTTGATGCATGTAATTCTCGATTGGATGGTTGTTGACGGTTTTTTCTGGAAAACTTGACCAAATGTTTGAAACTGTGGGTTGAATGAGGATTGCTGATTGATCAATGAGCCAAAATTTTCCACTGGAAGATTTCATGGCTGTTTTTGTGAAGCAACTTGTTCTCATAGATTGGTTATGTTTTGGCTATGTTTTTTTTGTTTCTTTGAAAAGGAAAAAAAAAACTATGGGAAGCAACCTGCACCCGTGCAGTTATTCTTCGGGGGCATATAATAGCAGGGTTCGGTTCATGTGTGTGAGCCACACACACATACAATAAGAGGACCAATCCCGTGTTGACACGTGGATTGAAACTCTTATAATATATGTGTGAGGCCCACAAATATAACATATTATAAGATGAGCAATACACGTGTCAATGCGTGATTGATCATCTTATTGTATGTGTGTGTGACTCACACACATGAACCGAACCCTATAATAGCATGCAATTATGTTTTGATGGAAAGCCTGAAGGCTTACGGTGGGGAAAATAAACCCGTCAATGTGGGTGGGCCCCACTCACCTGGTGGGGCCCACGCGCATGGACGGGCTCACCCCCGCGCGGTGAGCGACGGTGAGCATCCAAGCGGTGAGCCAAAAAAAAAACTCTCAAAGTGAGGGAAAGAAGTGCTCATAAAGTGACGTAAAAACTTTTATGTATTCACAAATTGTAACACGACGGCCTTCACGAACAATTTATAGGTAAGCAGGGAGTGAATTGAGGAGTTGTATGGTATACCTTGAGGACATCCTTGTAAAGTATGTAGTTATTTTCGGATAAAAACTCAAAAGCTTACGTCATAAAAGGGAAATGTGCTCTCAAAGTGAGGTAAGAAGCTTCCGTAAATAGAAAAAGGAACTCCTGTTGTGCACTCATTAGATCGCGATAAACCATCTCCACAAATTGTTCGTAACATGTCTCCATACGTAAATGCAGCTGAACGTTGTGATGTACGAAGATCGCTAGGCTCAACTAAGAGTATATTGTATGCAATTTTTTTTTCACGGAAGGCCCGTATGTTTCCATTATAGCCTCCACTTGTAGCCCCATATGTACGCAGGCGCGAAATCTAATTGTTATGTGATGTACTCCATAGAGAATGCATATAGTTAACTTTAGAGAAAGATACTGAGAGAAAAAGTATCTATCAAAGAAAAAGATCTCATAAATAAAGAAAAGAACTCCTGCTGTGCGCTCACAAAATCGCAATGAGCCACCTGCTTGAAACCTTCCTCCATGCATCATTGCAGCTTGACTTCACCGCGTACAAAGGTCACTAGGCTCAACTAGTGGTTTGTGTTGAGATTTAGCATGATTTTTTTTTTAGAAGAACAATCAATCAATTAGAGAGAGAGAGAGAGAGAGGAGAGAGAAGAGAGAGAAGGTGATGAGATCTTAAACTGGAGTAATGACAGGAAGAGAAACCTACGACCACAACCAAAGATCAGCATCTTCTTCGGTCTTGGCCTGGTGGTGATGGAGCTTTGAAGCTCAAGTCAGATAACTCTTCAAGAGGAAAGAACTAAGAGTGCCTAATAAAAGTAAGTGAAGGATTAGAACCTCATGCCTGCTTATGATACCATCATATAGAAAACTAGGATCTAACACAACATTAAATATGTAGATTTCTTGCAGCGAGGAACCCTGCAGTTTTCTCGTCCGAGAAGAACTACTCCTTTGCTACGTGATGAATCTACGAAGAACATCATGACGATTGAAGGGCTGCATTAACCTCTGTGAGGCTCTCATACTCACCATGACACAAATAGATCTTAAACTCTCTCTACTTAGGGCCTGAATGGTTAAAGGTAGAAGTGGGGAAGTGAAGAAGTGAGGAAGTGGTAATCGTTCTCTTTGAAATTTGGGAAGTGGTTAGTAAGTTTTTCCAGTATTTGGATGTTGTTGAGAAGTGTGATTTGAAAAATGTTATGTCTTTTCTGTGTTTTTGGATGGTAACGTGGAAGTAGAAGTGGAAAAGTTGACCACAAAGTTGACCGCAAAATAATATTAAAATAAAAATTAATTAAGACTGTAATTAGAATGAAAGTGAGATTTGTATGATCAAAAAATTAACTATTTTGTGCTATAACTTATTACAAATGAGATTTACATAACCACAAAATTAACTGTAACACTATGGAAGTGAGGAAATGATTGTGTAAAAGAGAAAAGAGAATAAGAAAAGGGGTTTTCTTATTTTTTCTTTTCTGGTGTTTGGATAGACAGAGAACTTGACAATTATCTTCCCCATTTTCTTACTTCCCCCCACTTCCTTGCAACGAAACACGCCCTCATGTGAAGACAATAAAATAAACTTTGAAGGCATTTTTTCTTTTTAGATGTCAAACTTGTTTATAATTAAAATTCACTCTCTTTTGGGTGAGAAGTTTGAAAGCAGCAGAGAGTTAGCCTACTGATCACACTAACCAAAAAAAAAAAAAAAAAAAAAAAAAAAAAGAAAAAAGAAAGAGAGAATCTGATCATCTCAAATATTTTCGCATTAATTAAAACAATAAATAAAATGGGGAACATATCGTAACGGCTAGTTTTTCGCCCTGTAAATGCCGCCGACACGGCTCCTCCGCCTCTCTCTCTCTCTCCAGACAAACTCGTAACGGATACTCTCTCTTTCTTCTTTCCTTCTAGGGTTTATCAAAATCTCGCCTCATTCTTAATTCTTTTCTGGGAAAATTCCCGATCTGCTCTCAATATTGAGATCGTCCTGAGCTCCATCGGCCATGGAATTGCGCTGTGTTTATGAATCTGAAGGGGCTAAGAACAACGAGGCTGCTGCCAGTCTGGATCACAAGGAATCGGAGGTGGAAGCATCAGGGGCTGCTATTGGATATGGAAGAAAGGTAATCTTTTGAATCTTCCCTTGCAATTAATTAGGGCTTTTTGCTTTCAACATTTTATCGAATCACTCCTTTCTTTAAAGAGAGAGTTCACATCAATCGGAGGCGCGTGAACCCTAATTTAGGCATTTTGTCCTTTTGCTTGAGGGGCAATTGATGATTTTGATTGTTAGATCCTATAGCCTAGAGATTCTAGACTGAGGATCTCTGTTCTAGAGAATAACTTTAAGGATAACCCGAATTTTTTCCCAAAGAGAAAAATGATAGCCTGAATTTAGATACGGAATGTCGATTATTGTTGATTAGTACTGGAATTGGGATAAATTATTGGTGTCAAATGAGACTGGAGTCTGTGAGACAGAAATGGAGCATTTTATTTGTTATTATTATTATTTTCTTGAGAGAAATGGAGAGTGGCAATTGTAAAGAGAGGGTATTTCTTGTTCAGTTCCCTCATGTTACCTGTTTATCTCATCAATATATAACTTCACTTGAGGAATGGAGTTGTGATATGTCAAAGTTCAAGCAAAATTAGGAATAATTTCACATCCATGAGAAATGAATGATGACTAGTTGCAAATTTCTGCAGTACTAATTTATCATCCATGGTAATTGAATGAGCGGTACCGGTCGCAAACTTTCAGTAGTGATTTTTGGGAGGAACTTTTCCTTTTTTGTTTAAGATCCACTGGGCAGAACCATTTTAAAAATCAGATTAAAACATTGTGTTCCTTTTTTGTGTAAGATCCACTGGGCAGAACCATTTTAAAAATCAGATTAAAACATTGCATATTTTATATATCTTTTTGTTTATTGTCTTTCAAAATCACACACACAATATTAAACTAGCATCCATAGTTATGAATGAGTAGGACTGGTAGCAAATTTCTTGATTTTGTTAGGAACTTTTTCTTTTTTTGTGTAAGATCTGCTAGGTTGAGCCATTATAAAAATCAGATTAAAATATTGCATAGCTTATATCTTTTCTTTTGCGTGCTGGCGCGCACACAGATCTGATTTTTGTGGAAAATCAGCCATTTATGTACTCACATGCTGTAAAACATGTTTTAGCATACATGAAGTTTAGGGTGTAAAAATGTCTGCAAATACTACTTTTAGTCCATTTGCAAATACTACTTTTAATCCATTTGCTATGAAAAAAAAAAGAGTCTGTTTTTAAAAAAAAAAAAAGCCTAGTCAAAGACTCAAGCTAGAGAATATAATTAATAAAATTTGGAGCTTATTGAATTCATTGTCTCGAATCCCTAACCATTTATAACTGGATTCGGATCCTCTCCACTGCAGAGTGGGATGGTCCACTTCTTAAAAAAAAAAAAGGCGTATATTATTTTATGAAAGATTATGATTTGTTTCGAGTGAAAAGTGGAGACGAGTGTGATTCACTGCCAGGGTGTTTTGGGGGGGGGGGGGGGGGGGGTATAGTGGTTATTACTTTTGGAATGATTCACAACTGCTTAGATTCTAGTGGACAAATGTGATTTAGGAAGTGGGGACCGTCCACTGCTCGACTACCAGTCGAGAGAATTCCTAGGATTTTCTGAATATATCCCCCTCAAACCTTTCTATTTAGAAATACCCCCTCAAATCTTTCTATTTAGAAAGTCCGCCCTAAAAGTTTTAAGTTCTTTGAAATTAACTCTCTGAAGTCTAAAGATTTGGACTATTAAGTTCCACATGAATTTTCTTGAAAAATACCTATGTTACTTTTGTTGAAAGACATGTGAATTTCTAAATAGAAAACCTATCATAATCTCTCATAACATGGAACTATATATTTTTAAAATTAAAGATGTTATAACTTAGGAACTCTAGATGATTTCCATGAGGATGCCTAATATGTTCTATTGGCCAAACCTATCCCTATTTTTTTTGTCTTCTGGAGGCTAAGAACAAAAGAAGATAAAAAATAAAGAGAGTAGCAAAGGAAAAAGAAAAAGGAAAACCAAGAGTTTGCTAGTGTATTTATATCACTTGCAATTTCTTTTCACTAACTAGCTAACCTAAGGGGATTGCAGACCTTAGTTGTTGAATAAATTAATTTTGGACATAAATAATATTAAACCTTAAATTTTGACGAGTAATAATCCAACATAAGCACCACTTATAAACAATTCACATTGAATAATTATATTTTTTATGCAAAAAGAAATCTCACCCACTGAGAACAATTACTAAATGTTTAGTAATCTAAAGTAGATAGAAAAATCTTAGAGGAAAGAATCCACTAGGCACAAATATAAAATGCAATAGGATTTAGAAACTGAAAGCCTAAGAGGGTAATGTGGGTATTTTGGAAAACATTTGTCAAACTTAACAGCTCAAATCATTAGAAATAATGGAGAGGATTAATTTCAAAGAACTTTAGGTTTTAGGGGGGATTTCTAAATAGAAATATTTGAGGAAAAATTGGCTACAACCACTTATTTCTTAACATAATTAGGAAAAAACTTAAGTTCATAATTTGTTTGGCCTAGCCTTATCCACGTCAGCAAAAAGTAAAAAAAAATCGGATCTTTGTTCTCATATAATTTTGTTTCTCTTTTTACTCTTTTCTCAAATCCAGGCGTTGTTCTTCACCGCTTGGCCTGAAGAAAGCGTACTTTTCATTGCAGGTGAGTCTCCCCGTGAGCGGCTTCAGCACTACTGTAGGTGATCTCGATCTTGAGATGATAGAGAGGATCGAATCGAATCAATCACATAGCAGGGATGAGTCAGATTCAAAAATAAAACATTTTTATGAGGACTTGCGACGTCGTAGTCCTATAAAGACACAGAAACATGTCATTTTTGTGAGATCATGGTCGCAGTTTCTAACATAGAGGATTGCGATCATGATCACAGTCTTATAAAGGCTCAGGAATATGACATTTTTGTGAGGACTACAATTATGACTGCAGTCTTAATAAAAACTCAGAATTAGTGCATTTTTGTAAGGATCGAGATCATGATCACAGTCCTCAGCTTAATACTGTGGGGGGCGTTTAAGTCTTTTTCACCGTTCAAAAGCGTGCTCAACAATGCTTTTGCGCTCAACACGTTAGCGCACGATCCTTAATAGCGCTTCTGCGCTTGACACGTGGGCATCGCGCCTATTATTTAAAAAAAATAGCTGAAGCGAATTAAATTTTGTTAGTTTTTTTCCTAATTATGGTTTGACATAGGTGGCTGAAATGAATTCTCCGAAGATCTAAGGGAGATATTTTTATATATGAATGATTTGAGGGGGGATATCCAAAATACCCTTATAACTAAGGGTCAAAATCTTCTTTTGTCCAAAAAAGTTTCTCATTGTCTTCTATCAAACTACATGTTACAAATACGTTGTACCTCTTATACCTCTGTTTGATTCAAATTACAACAAGTGGAGATAAGCTATGTATGTGTTGATACCTCTTATGGCATGTCAGATCAAAATAATTGAAATATTTTAGAGAGATAAACTTGTGTTATTCCGGAAAGATTCGAGGCCGAATACTTCCCGCTTAAATACAACCCTACGACATTCGATTATTCTGTTGAAGTTGATCTTCATTATTTCAAGTAACTAAAATAAAAAAATCATGTATTTTGAATACTTTTTGTTCATCCATCAAGTAGGTGCAAAATGGACGGCCGAAAATAGCCTATTGCTTAGATCTACATTTTTAGACAAATAAATTCTCGATCCGATCATTTCATCATGATCTAAACACTTAAAAAACCTCACACACCAATTTTTATTAGATTTTAAATATTCTACACCATTAAACTAACCAACTCACTATTTTGACCGTTAAACTAACCAACTCAAATATTCTACACCGTTAAACTCACTATTTTGCGCCTACTTGATGGATGGGCAAAAAGTATTTAAAATACATAATTTTTTATTTTTAGTTATTTGAAATAATGTAGATCAACTTCAATGAAGTAGATATTGCATTCAAATGTCGTAGGGTTGTATTCGAGTGGGAAGAGATAAAGAAGAAGAAGAAGAAGACTTATTTGTGTAAAGACAAGATACCATTAGCTATGGTTCTTGGTTGTATTTATATACACATATTGGGCACATGTTTACATTGATTTAGGAGGTACAATAGAAAAACATTGACTGAGAGAAATAATAGAAAAATATTGACTGAGAGAAAGAATGAAAAACACATGGTGCATGAATCCCATGAGTTCCATGTGTTCCTATAATCATGGAGAGATTTTAGGATCTGATTGATTTCATGAGGGGTGTCTTTCACATGGATCACGTGTTGTCATTGATATCTCTAACACCCTCCTGCAAGCGAAGCGGGTTCGAAAGAACCGAGAGCTTGTTCTTCAGCATAGAAAATCTTAAGAGCTCAAAGGCTTAGTAAGGATGTCTGCTAGTTGGTCTTTAGTGCTGACAAACCGAACATCCAGGACTCCATTGGCAACATAGTCCCTCACAAAATGAATGTCGATCTCAACATGTTTGGAGCGGGAGTGACGAATAGGATTGATCGAGAGATATGTTGCACCGAGGTTGTCACAAAGAACTATTGGGGGAGATTGCGAAACTCCAAGCTCACGAAGTAATGACTGCAACCAACGACCTCTGCTGCAGCATTGGCCACGCCCCTATACTCTGCCTCAGTGCTAGATCGTGCCATAGTACACTGCTTCTTCGAGCTCCAAGAAATGAGATTTGTACCAAGAAAGACACAATAGCCACTAGTAGATTTTCGATCATCGATCGACCCTGCCCAATCTGCATCGGTGTAAGCAGTAAGCTGTGCAGAAGAATGGCGAGAGAGAAAAAGGCCATATTGGATGGTAGATTTGAGGTAACGGAGGATCCGTTTTACAGCACTCCAGTGCTTATCGGTTGGAGCTTGCATGAACTGAGCGACCTTGTTCACCGAGAAGGCAATATCGGGTCTGGTAAAGCTTAAGTATTGTAGAGCCCCAACAGTACTTCGATAGACAAAAGGGTCAGAGAGAGACTTGCCAACAATCTTGGATAGCTTACAGGAAGTGGCCATAGGCGAGCTAACAGGCTTGACACCATCCATCTTGAGTCGGAGAAGCAAGTCACGGATGTACTTCTGTTGAGAGAGAAATAGATCGGAGGGTGTACGATGACACTCTACGCCCAAGAAATAGTGCAGTGGACCGAGGTCTTTTAATGAGAACTCACGGCCTAGTTCTTGAATAAGACGAGTGACAGCCCGTGAGTCATTACCTGTGATGATGATGTCGTCCACATAGATAAGAACCAGAAGAAGATCTGTCCCGACCCGACGGAGGAAGAGAGACGTGTCAGACTTGGAGCCTACAAAGCCCAATGTGACTAGATAACTGCTGAGGCGAGAAAACCAGGCCCGTGGAGCCTGTTTGAGGCCATAGATACTGCGGTGAAGCTTGCATACATGATTGGGATGAGCGGGATTGATGAACCCCGAAGGTTGTTCCATGTAGACCGTCTCAGTAAGAAAACCCTGCAAAAATGCATTATTCACATCCAATTGTCGAATAGACCATCCCTTGGAGACGGCCAGACTGCACACGGTACGAACAGTGGTCGGTTTGATGACCGGACTGAATGTCTCACCATAGTCTAATCCTTGTTGTTGATGAAAACCCTTGGCCACCAGGCGGGCCTTATACCTGTCAACAGAACCATCAGATTTATGCTTTAACTTGAAAACCCATTTACAACCAACCAGATTCATAGTAGGGTGGTATGGCACAAGGGACCAGGTTTTATTCTTAAGCAAGGCATTCATCTCAGTGTCATTGCCTGGCGCCACTTGGGATCTTTAGAAGCTTGCGTGAAACATGTGGGTTCGATAGGAGTGGTGGCCAAATCAGCCATGAGACAGGTAGGCATGGGATACCGGGTGGCTAGCCAGACTTTTGGTGTTCTGGTGTTATCCTGTGTTCTGGTGACCATATGGTGGGTCCTGATAGGAGGGGGACTGGGAGAGCCTGAGGATGAGGACGAGGAGAAGGACTCATCGGCGGGTGCTGGTGGAGGTGGTGGAGAAAGAGTATGTGATGGAGGTGATAGTGGAGGAGGAGAAGAGTCAATGGTGGGGCCCGCATGAGAAGAGGGGACTGGAACAATGAAAGATAGTAGAGGCATGGAGATGGGGATCGGTGGTGAAGGCTTAGGAGTAGGGGGAGAAAGGGAGGGCTGAGGAGAATGGAAAGGAAAGGAAGATTCGTCGAACACAACATCCCGAGAGATGTAAATACGACCAGATGGGACATGCAAACATTGATAACCTTTATGCGAAGCTGAGTAACCTAAGAAGACACATTGAGTGGACCGAAAACTAAACTTATGAGTTTGGTATGGACGCAGATGAGGGTAGCAAGCACAACCAAAAATTCGTAAGGAAAGGTGGTCAGATACTTTATGAAATAATTTCTGGTAGGGAGAGAGATTATGGAGAATGGGGGTGGGCATTCTATTGATGAGAAATGAGGCAGTTTGAAAAGCATAGGGCCAGTAATGAAATGGAACATTTGACCGAGCCAAAAGAGTAAGGCCGGTCTCGACAAGGTGGCGGTGCTTTCTTTCTGCGGTGCCGTTTTGGGCACTAGTGTGTGGACAGGATAAACGATGAGCGATACCTTGAGAAGACAAGTAAGGTTTAAATTTGATGAACTCGCCACCACCATCAGTTTGGAGTGCTTTAATGGAACGCCCAAAAAAATTTTCTACATGAATTTTGAACTCAAGAAAAATGGAGAAAGCATCACTTTTATTTATCAAAGGATAAAGCCAAACATACTTACTGTAGTGATTTACAAAGCTAATATAATAGCGATGACCACTTACAGCGGACACAGGAGACGGACCCCATAGATCGGAGTGAATAAGCTATAAAGGAGCAATAGCAATCGTGGAAGATGACGAAAAAGGAAGACGGTGACTTTTTTCTTGCTGACAGGGGATGCAGAGAGGGGTACCAGCACGGTCAGGGAGAAAAGGAAGTTGATGCTGAAATAAAACAGTGGAGACAACTCTGGTGGAGGGATGACCTAGGCGCTCATGCCAGACGGAGGAAGATGCACGCTCACCGAGAAGAGCCTGGGGAGAGGCGGTGAAGTTATGATTCCCCAGGGAGAAGACATACAGACCATCCTTAAGTTGTCCTCGCAGTAGAGTTTTCCGAGTAGAGAGATCCTTAATAAAACAAGAGTCAGGGTGAAATTCAAGAAGGACTTTATTATCAACAGTAAATTGTGACTAACAGACAGAAGATTTTTGGTGATATCAGGAACATGTAAAAGGTTTTTCAAGACAAAGGAAGAAACAGGAGAACACAATAAAGAAGCACCAGTAGCTCGGATAGGCAAACCTGTCCCGTTACCCATGCGAACTCTGTCGGGTCCTTGATATTCGGAGTGAGCTGCCAGATTCGCAATGTCAGCCGTTAGGTGATGAGTGGCTCCGGAGTCAACATACCAGTTGGAATCGACTGGACTATTCCCATAAGAGTGGAGAAGAGCAGTTGGGCTACCCGAATCATCATAACGATTGTAGCATTTGTTAGCATAATGGCCAAAACGATTGCAGATCTGGCATTGAGGTCGACCACCGGTGGACTGATGTGACGGTAAGAAGGAACGTCCATGACCACGACCGCGCTCCCTGCCTCGGCCACATCCACGACCACGGAAAAAAGATGGAGCTGAATGGTAGCTTGGAGTGCGGGAAGCAGCATGAACCGCAGGAGAAAGGGAGATGAGGGTTGTGGAGTCTGGTGAAGTGATAGCACGCCCACGATAAATCTCCTGGCTAAGCATGAGGCCAATGAGTTCTTCTGACAGTATAGGGTCGACTCGTGTGTTGACGGAGGTGACGAACGAGTCATATTCGGAAGACAGACCACTGAGTAAGGTAGAGACGAGATCGGAGTCGGCAACTGGATTAGCCACTGCCGCCAGGTTGTCCACGATGGACTTGACAGACTGGATATACTCTGACATAGAAGAGGTGCCCATCTTGACGGTGTGCAGCTGATATTTGAGTTGCTGCACTCTAGCTCTGGAGGGTGACGCAAAGATTCTCTCCAGAGAGCACCACACATCACGAGATGTGGTGAGGCCGACGACATGAGCAAGAACAGCCTCAGTGAGCGAGGAGATAAGCCAACATAAGAGCATCTGATCAAGCTTGATCCAGCGAGTGTATTTTGGATTGATAGTGGGCTGAGCATCCTTCTCGGTAGAAGGAAGGAACCGGACCGGACATAGAGAGGTTCCGTCGACGAGGCCTTCGAGATCGTGGAGCTTGAGAAGAGGAAGGAACTGGGAATGTCACAGCAGATAGTTTCCCTTATCGAGTTTGACATTTAGAAAGTGAGTGATGTTGGGATTGGGAGTAACCATGGATGCAAGTGTTTGGATGGAGGTGAGGGAAGATGAAGAGGAAATACTCGACATGGTACAGGAGTGGCTCTGATACCAAGATAAAGAATAAGAAGAAGAAGACTTATTTGTGTAAAGACAAGATACCATTAGTTATGTTCTTGGTTGTATTTATATACACATATTGGGCACATGTTTACATTGATTTAGGAGGTACAGTAGGAAAACATTGACTGAGAGAAATAATAGGAAAATATTGACTGAGAGAAAGAATGAAAAACACATGGTGCATGAATCCCATGAGTTCCATGTGTTCCTATAATCATGGAGAGATTTTAAGATCTGATTGATTTCATGAGGGGTGTCTTTCACATGGATCACGTGTTGTCATTGATATCTCTAACAGGAAGAATTTGGCCTCGAATCCTTCCTGAATGATACAAGTCTATCTCATATTTTAGATGGGGAAATTCTGTCTGGATGAACTCTAAACTATATTCACAAAAGAATGGAGCTTGTGAAGTTTTCTAGAGGCCCCTTTTTATATTTTAGAATATGATTGGAAGAAGCTTGAAATATCAAGGGAGGATTAGAGGTCAAGACCATATGAAAGAAACTAAATACTATGAGGTGAGAATTGCATGGGGAACAAGAAGAGATCATTCCGTTTCTGGCTTATTATAATACTATAATTCTATTTATCTGTCAAGAAGATAAACAAAAGTAAGACCAATATTTGTTACTTTGTTCCATATATTACATGCAAGTTTTCTTCCGCCACAGTCATATTTGTTAGGATTTTCACAAGCCCTAAGCTTATTAATGATGTTGTCAATAACCAAGGGCTTGAGATGAAGTAAAAGTGTCATCCATTTGAATCACTCTTAACACGAAATATATGGAACATTTAAATGCATTGTTGTAATAAATAGGTGCAAGCCCAGTTATCATCAACAGAACACATAAACCCTGTGTTGAGGAGGTAGCATGAATGCTAACAAGTATTCATGTTAATAAGGGAAGTAAGAGAAAGAAGAGGTAGATGATTAAATGCGTGTGAATCCAGAAAACCAATAGGAGTTTTTCCCCCTTTTGGATCATATGAGTTCCAATTCCTTTAGCCAAATATCTAGTAAAGTTAAAACATGTATTTGTCACTACAATTGTTATTAAAAGTCCATAATTAAGATTCTTAGGCTCTGTTTAACTTTAGAGAGAAACATTATAGGGAAAGAGGCTAGAGCTCTATGTTATGGGTAGGCTATTGATACAGTATATATCTATAGTTAATCGAGACACAGTCTACACAACATGGAGAAAATTCATTAGCAGCTCTATGCCATGTCTAATCCACACTGGTTTATTGTTTCTCTACAGTTAATCAGTGGAGGCGCAATTCCATAATTGGTAAGTTCAATTCTAAAAGTAATCCTTATATTGAAAGTGAGGCTACAATTCTATGTTATGGAAGGCCCTTGACATAGTATAAATATATGGTTTACAAGTTCAATTCTAAAATTAAAAATTATACAGGAAGAGAGGCTACGACTGGTCTCCTGTTGTCTACAGTTAATTAGTGGAGACACAATTAAAAATTGTTAATTATTCTAGAAGAGATTAGCCTGTAATGCTTGGCCACCTTTACTTGTAAGTGGGTGACAGCGTCATAGCCTCATTTGTCATAGCCTCATTTGTTAGGATTAGGTTTTCGCTTCCAATCTGGTGGATAAAGGTGGGTTTTACAAGAAAGTTTAGTTCCACATGGAATAGAGAGGGTCAAATATGTTTAAGCCCAACACTCTAATAGGTCTAATGGGGATTTATCCCCTCTTTGGACACCAAGTTCTAAATAAACTAACGTAACTGTGAATCTATGGTGGATTTTTAGAGATATTAGATGAGGTAGCTTTTCAAATGTACATCACATTTCAATAAATTTAAAGATATCATGAAATGTCTTTTTAGTTATATGGATGCTAAAGACATATTGAGGAAAAAACTGAACATGCAAGAGACAGAATTTTTGTTAGAAAAACAGACAAACATATTAAATTTGTCCAAATTGACAATCCTTTAGAGATCTAAGGATCAAAATTCAGTTAGGTTTTATGTCATCAAACACCAATACATCAATTCTAGGATCAGAGAAGAACATGTGAAGATTGTTGTTTAGCTCTTGCACTAAAGACAATGCCAATATTTCGCCATGTATTGGTGAGACCTATTGTACTGAGTCATGGCAATCCTACAATGACAACAAAGCCTCTCTCACAAACTTTGGGACCAAGCTAAACGGGTCTTTTTTCAGCTCGGACAAGGGTCATCTCCTTGGATAAATTAAAAACTAGCATTATCCATGTTATGTCACTCCAACAGTTTAAATTTGTTAATAGTTGATACCTAATAGTTTCTTGGTGACATCACTAGAGACAACGAAGAACTGCATGTAAATATACAATTACAGAAATTTTTCTGTTATGCTTGTATGCTGAAACAAATTTCTTTCATTTGTTTAAGAAATACTGCGTGCAAAATATACAATTAAAGAACTAATTTATTATGCACATTTTTCACAGAATGGAGGGCCAAAAGAGAATGGGCATTCTGTTTTAAACTCTGTTAGTAAAATTGTGTCACAAATTAAGAAGCCTCCACACCGACGAAGTGGTTCTCCACTCAACTGGTTTCCTCGGAAGAAGACAGAGTCATACTTGAAAAGGAAAATCAGTCTTCTTCAGGTATTGCAGTATGCAAATATATTTGAACTTACGTTATAAAAAAAAAGGACAAAGCTCTTAATAACTGATAGGTAGTTTCCATATTTGACTTGAATTCGAGATTTAATCAAAACTTGCTAATTCTCGTAGGAAAACGAAGGAACGCTTGATGAGGCTCTAGGTAATGCTAACCCTCATTATACAAGGATAGCAAGGGAGAAAATTGCTGCTAGAGAGGCAGCAAGGAAGGCTATGGAAGCTCGAAAAGCAGCCATGGTAGAAGCCTCATGGTGCCGAATACTTCGAGCAGCCAGGTGATAACATCTCATCTCAATCTTTTTATAATACCTGCTGTCTCAAAAGTTGACATCTTTTAATCAAGTCTTGTGAAACAGGATTCAAAGTAAAGAAGCGGAAGCTGAGTTGGAACAGGCTGAGAAATGTGCAGCAGAAGCTTTTGAGGCTGCAAGAGCAAAGGGAGTAATGATGTATGATAGTCCAAGGAGACCCTGTGAGATAGAATCCTACTCCATTGGTGGAAGATCTACCCACACTATAACTGCTTCTTTCGAAACTGCATTTGAGGTAGATAAGGAAGTGATGGCAACAATTAAAAAAGCATTCATACAGCTTGCAAATTGTCCACCATCTTCAAATAAAGAAGATTTTAAAAACTTGCTATGGAAAATCAGTCAGAATCCTGACAATAATGAAACAGATCCAGAGTTATCAGAGTCTTCAGAATCTGAGTTTGATAATGGTGACGATTCAGCTAATGTGCAGGTTACTGAAAAGAAGCAGAAAAAGTCTAACTGCAGGCAGCTTCCCAGTGATCGTGACAAGAAAAGTACCAAGTCATTCACAGAGCTTGCCAATGTCATGCTCGACAGACTTAAAGATCTGCAGGAGGATGAACTTGCTTCTCTTGCAACTATAGTTGCCACTTGTGGTCTGAATGCTGCTCTCCTCAAACTGGAACATAGCAAAGATGAACAAGGAACTATAGGATCGAGGAGGAACTCCAGTGCCACTCGCTTCATGGATGGACACTTGAATACAAAAGAACCTGTTACAGAAGTGCCAAGTCTTGACAAATTCTTGGTGAAGCATGTTTCTAGGCTTGAGAGAGAAGTTCAGGAAGCACATAACTCAAGATGTCGGCAAACTCCAGGTGCATCTGAGGTGTTAAATGCTGAGTCAAAGCACACATTATTAGAGCCCGTTTCCGATCTGGGAAGTATTCTTGTAAAGCACGTCTCTAAACTTGAGAAGGAGATCCAGGAGGCCAGAAAGTCTCATAAAAACAACTCGCTCATAGGAAGTGGTAAGACTGCAGCACCATCTGGCCCAATACAGCATGAGGAAGATTGTAAAGAGTTGAGAAATTCGCAAGGACCGAGTGAGAATATGCAAAAGACTGGTATGGAGGTGCAAAGGACAGTTTCATCATATCAGAACAAAGAGAACATAGACTGTAATACACTCATGTCGTCATTGGTTACCCCAGAGAAGCGGCAAGCTAGAGAACTTGGAGAAATAACCAATGGAACTCTATTTAGTTCTGAAGTCAGCGTAGACCAGGACCAGATGAAGAGATCACCTGTAAAACATGTTACTCGTCTTGAAAGAGCTAAACTTGAAGTATTAAATTCATTTTCCTATCAGGAACAGTCCAGCCTTGATAAGATCTTAGTCAAGCCTGTTCACAGATTGGAGAGGGACAAACTGCAAGCATTGGAACGAGGTACTGATTATTCAATGCAGAGAGATCACGAGAAGCACGGGACTAATGTAACAGTTTCAGAGAGCTTAGACAAGATATTGGTCAAACGTGTTTCCAGGCTTGAGAAGGAAAGAATGGCGTTTGAAGCAGATGATGGTCCAAAATCGATACTCAGAAAAAAAGATCAACAGCTTGAGAAGATGGAGAGTTTAGATGAGATTTTAGTCAAACATCAATCAAAACTTGAGAAGGCCAAGTTAGCTGCTTCTCAACAACCAGTATATGACATCATCAAACCGAGGAAACATGGAACTGAAGTTACAGGTTCAGACAGCTTAGATAAAATTTTGGTCAGGCATCAATCTGAACTTGAGAAGGCCAAGTTGGCTGCATCGCAACAACCAGTATATGACACCATCAAACAGAGGAAATATGGAACTGAAGTTACAGCTTCAGATGGCTTAGATAAGATTTTGGTCCGGCATCAACCTGGACTTGAGAAGGCCAAGTTGGTTGCAGCCCAGCAGTCGGAGGATTACATTAAGCATGCAGATGCTCGTAAAGAAGCAAGAGAGAAGGAATTGCAAGAAGCATGGGGAGGATTGAGCTTAGGAAATTCTATACGGCCTCATCATTCGAGGCTCGAGCGAGACAGAGTAAGCAACATTTCATGAACATTTTTACTTGTTTCTTTTAAATGAATGAGAGTTTGAAGTTCAAACCAATTGGAGAAAACTTCTAATCCTTGCTTTTTTATCTGACTGCTATCATTGCAGGCTGCTTGGAAGAGAGCTGAGGATGAAGAACGAATGCTAGCAAGGGAAGCCAGGAAAATAGTCTGACATGTTTTCCTTCTTGTATCTGTTTTGTTGTCACAACCTGCCTTGAAATGTAAATATCCTTTCATGTACTCCATAAGTGTATCATAATTCATGCATCTTCATTTGGATTTGTTCAATCTTTTTATGAAAATATTATGATTCTGACTTTGGCTAAATGTTTAGATTCATTTTTTGGTCTCTGAAACTTCTTAGGTTGTTTGTTTCCATGTGAAATTCATTCCCCCAGATTACATACTTATGTTGTACATGTTTCTGACTGTCTTCCATACAGCGTCTTGTCTTTTCTTCTGTCTGTTTGTTTGCTAATTCTTTTTGATGATAGGGGTGGAGGAATTTGATGAGGCGGATGCCCTTCGGAAAAAAATATTGGGTCCTACTTGATCTGTGGGCCCTGTGGCCTTCTCTTATCACAAGCAAGTGCTCTAGCAAGATCGGGTATTCCTCTTTCTATGTATTCTTAATTTCTGTTTGCCGGTTTTCGTTGTTGTCCCTAAAACTGTGATAATGTTTATTCCTCAAATTGAAATTTATGTGTATTCTTTTTTCTTTTCTTTTTCCTATCAGTCTATAGGACATATATTTTTTCTATTAGTCTGATTTCTGGTAATTGGCTATTAGCTGGAGGCATCTAGGTATCTTTGAATTCAAGTTAGCAAATCCAGCAAAACTCTTCAAATGTACATGACAGAAGAAACTGAGGTTTCAAATCTTCAGTTATTACTCAAGGGGCTATAAAAATCATCCTGCAAATCTAAAAAATCTGTAAAATTCTGCAACCCGAGTATCCTATAAATACGATTGAACCTGACTGATGTAGGTTATCAGCAAAGCAATCCTGCTCGTTGCTAAAATAAAATGATCAAAAACCTTTCATGTGATTTGTCTAGCAAGCTAAAATGACATTTATTTGCGCTCAAATAATTTGAAAAAATCCGTTTCAGCCGCAACATTTGATACAGAAAAGAAATGAATACAGTGGTCCTTGCTAGATTGAGGTGATACAAATCCAAATTGGCAGCGAGTCACTTTGAGTTGAGTTGCATGATCTCCTCCCCATAACGAGAGTGGTGGCAGACTAGTTAAATCTGAGAGCACTTTCATGTGGCATGTGATATCATATGATATGTGTGCTCTTTGCCTCTTTGTCAGCCACAAACTAATCCATGGCCATTGCCAACCTCCCCACATTTAAGAGCTGCCTTAGTTTTAGCCCACCCACAGTTTCTAAAAAAGAGAGGAGAGAATTATAGGATGGCATCTTCCAAATAGTTGACTCAGTGCTTGTTTGGCAAGGAAAACACATTTTGGAAAACCGATAGGCCTTAGAAATGCTCAAGGAAAAAGCTCAGCCTGACAACAGCACTGTTTTAGTGGGGTTCAGAGTTTTTCTCATCATGGTCTTGTTTGGAGCCCAAGAAAATTGGCCCAAGAAATCTGATAGCCCCAAGTAAAATCACCCCTGGGTAAGCTTACCCCCTAAACAAAATATTGCAGCAACAATCAAGAAAGGGAGGAAGTTATATTGTGTGGATTGGGAAACAAATCGGCGAGAGATTAGCGTAAGATGAAGGTGGAGATCGGCAAATTCAGAAATTTATGAGCTTGAGAAGAAGAGAGTGAAATCACCTAGAGGGGATGAGTAGGTGATGTGCTAGTCAAATGCGGAAACTAAAAACTTTAATAACAATTACAACTTAACAAAATCAACTTGTATAAACAACAAAGCAATAACCAAATAATGATTAAAAAAATCAAAACATATTTCAGAGCACCAATATGTATGATTAAAAAAATCAAAACATATTTCAAACATTTTGAACATCTTTTTGTAATTTGAAAGTCATTTTGAAATAAAACTATATTTTATAAAAACTAAACTTAAACACAAATTCATTTTCAATTAAATTCATCAAATCAATAAAGAAAACTTGTGTGTGTGAGCTTGATCAATTAAATTTCTACACTAAATTTTAACAAAACTACTAAACTAAACATCTTACAAACTCTATAAATAAGTCTTCATCTTGATATGATCTTTCTCTTTATCTTGACTCAATCAAACATGATATCCTTGTTGAGCTTGATTTCTTTGGGTACTTGATGTATTCTTTATACTTAAGCTCTTGAATCAACCGTTATTAGTTTTAAAACTTGATTTTTAGTCTTTTGTTAAAGCTAAACACTAGAATTAAGAACTTGATTAAAATCTAAAACTTAAACATGCAAAGATCATTAGTACTATTAACTACATGAGTTAATCATCATCAAACCTAGAGTGATGGGCCTTTGGGCCAACAATCTCTCATTTTTTGATGATGACAAAACTCACAGAGTTATATATGAATGGACTAGAGAATAACTCTATAAAAGCTCCCCCTTAACGATGCATAAATATAAATATATAAAGATATTCATTAAAGCGCTAAACACAAACAAATATGCATATAAATATAAAATATGCATATATAAAACTCCATATTTTCCTCTCTTTTTGTCATTTCATCACAAAGGGGTAAAGAAAACAAAACATATTTTGAATATCAATTGAAAGAAAAGTTTATCCATTTAATACAAATTTTGAAAAATAAATCTAGATACCATTTGTAATAAAAAAATAATTTAAAAAATACCAATTGAAATTATGAATTGAAGCATTTGATATTAATTGAAACTTAATCAAGAAACAAATTTTAAATAAAGATATCAATTTAGCAAAACAAGATAGATGTCAATTGCAATAACTAATACAAATTGAAAGTTTGAACATATTTGCTAAAAGAAAATATTTTCTCTCATTTTTGTCAAAAAGAGTGAAATAAAATTAAATTAAAGAATTTTCTCCCCTTTTTAAATACAAACAAAACTAATACATAAGCTTAAAAAAAATAATGATACCGATTGAAATAAAATTAAGCTTAGAAAGAGATTAATTTTTGCTAAAGAACATGCACAAGGACATGCATGAATAATTTTTTTAAAAAAACAAGCACAATCAATCAATCATATATCTGTATGAAATCAATTGTAATTTAAAACATACATATATAGATAAACATGAATGAGTATACAAAAATCAAATATCACTTAAATCATGTGTATAACTCATTTTTATTACCATTCTAACATGCATATGTAAAAAGAATAATCAAATAAATTATATATGTCTGATCACCTAACCAGTTCGCCCACTAAGAGTAGATATTTTCAAAAATAACCGTATGAAAATAGTTGAAAATGATTTGAAAATATTACGTGGTGAAATTAATTAATATACTAATTAAAAGCAATTTGAAAGTAGTTCAAACTATACTAATATGAAACAAATTATATATATCCCTCATGAAAAATGGATATTACACAAGAATTGTCACCCAATCTCTAGATATCGCAAATATCTTCATGGATGAATACAACAATCAAAATTCATTTGTAAACTCATGAATAAAGAAAAGGTGAGTGCACCAGAGTCATGTAAATATCACTTTCACGAAAAAAAATAATTTTGTATAATAGAGTTCTCAAATAGAATCATAAAAAAACTGATATAAAATTCTTTTTAGGATTTTTCAAAAAGGAACACTTGATTTATAAGAAAGACAAATCAAGAACAAATCACAAGTATCCTCAATCAATATTGGTGGAGCCAATAAGCTCAACTAAACAAATATGTCCATCAATAAAATTGGCATGAAACACATTGAAAATATGGAAATTATTCAAATGTTGCAATATTAATTTTCTCATAAAAGTCATATGTATGAATGTAAGAATCATCAAAACTATGACATATAAATACATTCAAACATGAGTAAAGTACACAAAATGGTATATAGCATATATAGCACACGAATCAAGTGTAAATCAAAAATCATACATATATCAAATAGTTTTCATAAAATTTACATATACATGAAGCAAAATAATTTTGTATCACAACAAAAATCAATTCTTTTGTAAAATAAGAGAAATTATCGATAATTTCAAAAACAATATTTTTGTAACCAAATCAGTTTTATCTACAAACAAGATAAGCTTGTAAATTCAAGCAAATATTTTAAAATAAGGAATGGAGAGTTACCGATGCAAATAGCTAGCAATCTCTATTCCTTTCAACCAAAAAGTAGTCTTCCCACCTTAATTCCTTGATAGTGTTACATTTAGTGATTAGTTTATCGAGCTCTGATTGCATCCACCATCAAAGCATCAACTCTCTCACGTCATGAGAGAGGACACACCTACATTATATAGGCCAAAGCGTTCTTCTTCGAGTGGATGTGCGAGGCTGAGGAGATGAGGAGGATGGAGGCCTTGTTAGATCTTTTGATGGGATGTTATTTTGCTGTTTGGAGGAAAGAAGAGGACGAAAAAGAGGTGGGAAAAAGTTTTGTATTGTTGTTGACTTCAGGAACAGTGCACGGGTGAGGAAAAAGAGAGAAGGAGAAAAAAGATTATACTGGGGTTTAATTAGAGAAGAAAATAGGAATCAGCACCTAAGCAATTTGAGTGAATCAATTTCTCAAAATTCTTCATTACTCATTGTTGGTACAATAGGGCTTTATATAGGCTTTTTCAAAATTAAGTCCAACTCAAACTCTTAATCTAAATAGAATTACAATCCCAAAATTTAGAAACTAAAATTTAGAAACTCAAAAACAAAAAAAATAAAGAAAGAGAAAAAAAATCCCACTACTACTTCAACTTGGACTAGGACTTCTTGGATTCATCTTTTCAGCTCTTTCATCTTGAATAGATGTCTGCATCATTCTTCCCGGGTGGGAGAAAACTCGACTCCGTCGAGTTCAGATGGATTAGGTCTTCTATGTTGCACTGGATCAATTTGCTGCAAATCACCTCAATCTAGCTGTGAATTAACAGTCGATATTTTTTTTACAGCGGTTTAAGTACCTGTTGAGTTTCACCAGTAGTGATAGTCTCATCCTCTAAAATTTTATCAACCATTTCTGCTATAATAGAATGAGTATCTGAGAGTGGGGTAAATTGGGATCTTTCAAAGAATGGCTTAGGGGAAGGCTCAACAATCAAGAGGGCTACAATCAAAACCCTTGTAATTTACTAGATTATTAACATTGAAAGTGCAACTAATCCCATAATCTCTAGAAAAATTTATAACATAAGTATTATAATTCAGTTTATTCAGGATCTTGAAAGGCCCAACACTGCGGACATGTAACATTTTAATAATTCCCGAAGGAAACTGTTTCGGATAAATTTGAACCATCACATAGTCGCCTACATTAAAAGTTTTAAATATTTTTGTAACACCCCACTCCCGGAATACGTACTTAGTTGTGTATTCAGATTTTTTGATCATATTTTTCAATTTACTTCCTGTATTTGTTTTGCATTATGAATTATTTATATGATCGTTTTGCCTTAGATCTGGATTCGTGGACTTAGAGTCAGCCCTAATTTGAACCGAGGACCCGATCCCAGAGTATTGCCCGATTTGATTTTTTTCGGTAGTCAGATTTGACCGATTTTAGCTTCAGATATCATTTTCCAATATTTTAGATTTTTTATGATTTTTTGAAATTTTTCTGAATTAAATTGGAAATCTTCAAAATCGAAGTCGACCAATGCCGCTGCTCGATTCTCGAATTTTTAATTTACAAACGGAGTTGAAATTCTAAAAACGGCTTTCCCATAACTTCTTAAAATCTACATTTTCTATCTAAATATTTTTTCTGCAATTTTTCTGAATTTATCGAAATTCCACTGGATTTGGTGTCGGCCAGTATCGCTGGTTGATTCCAAGAATTTTAGTTTACAATTGGAATCAAATTTCTAAATTCTGCTTTCATATTATTTCTTAGAATTATATTTTCTCCTTTCATGCATTTTCTGAGATTTTTCAGATTTTATCAAAATCCGGCCGACCCGGTGTAGACCGGTATCGACGGTTGACTTCAGGGTTTTTATTTTGAAAACGAGATTGAATTTCTAAAAACTGATTTTACCAAACATCTTAAAATAATATTTATTATTTTGAGAATTTTTGAAAAGCTTGCCGAGTTACTTCATTTTTGGGCTTTTCTGAAGTTTCCGTGTTTTCCCCAGATACCGGAATTTATCCAGATATTATATTTATATTCTTCTCATTTTCTCTCTCTTTCCTCAGACGCGAGGATCACCAGACATGGATCTGATTTTTAATGCAGAGATTTATTTCCGTTATGCATTTAATGCACTTCAGATCAACTCTAATCAAGTCATTATGACTTTTTGTCTTTTCTGTCTAACGCGACTCTCGCGTTTTCTTCTGGACGCGGATCTTATCTCCGCGCCTGGCTCTCTTTTGCCTAGATGCGGATCCCATTTTAATGAGACGCAGGTTTCATTTGTGCGTCTCATTTCTTTTGAACTCCAATGGCAAACTTGTAATAATCTTAACTTCCCATTTATATATACACACCTTTTCTTCTCTCTTCCATTATTTTCCTCCTCCTTTCCTCCAACAGAGAACGAACAGCAGCCCAAAAACGTAGCCTCCTTGGACGGCACCCTCTCCACCTCCTCCACCTTCTCCGTCACCAACTCCTCCACCACCTTTCTCTCCTCCATCTCCTCCTCCATTCCAACAACAACAACACCACCCCCACACCACCATCTTCTTCCTTCTTTTCCACCAAAACAACCCATTTCACCATTAGCTGCTCCACCATTTCCACCGCTACCTACACCACCTTGGCCACCACCAATCATGTCATCTTTTTCTCCTCGGAATACTCTTTCCAACGAACCTACTCGTCGCTCTCTGAACCACCATTAGCAAAACTCTGAAATCTCAAATTGCACTAGAGTTGCACCCCACCTTTGCTTGAGCTTGGGTTGCCGGCCTCCGGCCACCTCCGGCCGCCGCCTCCCGCCAGCCAGGCTATGGCCGGCCATCCTCTCCCCTTCCTTTCTTCTTTCTTTTCTTTCCTTTCCTTCTTTCTTTTCTTCCCTTCTTTCTTTCTTTCTTTCTTCTTCTTTTCTTTGTTTATCCTTTCCTTCTCCTTTCCCTGTGTAACACCCCGCTCCCGGAATACGTACTTAGTTGCGTATTCAGATTTTTGATCATATTTTTCGATTTACCTTCTGTACTTATTTTGTATTATGAATTGTTTATATGATTGTTTTGTCTTAAATTTAGATTCGTGGACTCGGAGTCAGCCCTAGTCTGAACCGAAGACCCGATCCTAGTGTATTACTCGATTTGGTCTTTTCGGTATTCTGATTTGACCGATTTCTGTTTTAAATATCATTTTCTAATATTATATATTTTATATGATTTTCTGGAATTTTCCTCAATTAAAAAGAATATCTTCAAAACCGGTATCGGCCAGTGCTGCTGACCGATTCCTGGATTTTTAGTTTACAAACGGTTTAGAATTTCTAAAAGTTCCTTTAGACATTATTTCTTAAAATCGTATTTCTTACCTAAATACTTTTTCTGAGGATTTTATGAATTTATGAAAATTCCATCGGAGTCGGTAGCTAACTGATTCCGGGATTTTTAGTTTTAAAACTATAAAGTATTTCTTAAAACGGATTTCACTATAATTCTTAGATTAATATTCTTGATTTTTGATAATTATTTCGGGTCGTTCCGAGATACTTGAATTTCGGACGATTCTGGTATTTTCCCGAAAGATTTCCGCATCCGCAACCGAATCCCGGGAATCCGCCACTTTCATTATTTTTCATTTTCTCTTCCAAGAGAATAATTTTCCTTTTCCATTTTCTTTTCCTTTTTCCTTTTCTTTATTTCCTTCCTCCACAAGCCACAAGCTTTCCTTTTTCCAAAATTCCAATCTTTTCCAAAATTCCATCTTCCACCAACTCCCACCATTAATGCCCTCTTTTTCTCTCTCTTCCATGGCCAGCCAAGTGTGGCTAGGAGAGACACCTCACCTCCCCTATTTACAAAAACCCCCTCTCTTTTAATTATTTGCACCTCCTTCACAAAATCTAAAACCTATAAATACTTTTCCTTCTCCTTTCTTTATTCATTTTCACTTCATCTTTCTCTTTCTTCTCTTCACCAAAACCCTAACCTCCAACATCTCCTTCACCTCCACCACCTCCACCGGCGCCTCCGGCCACCACGACTCCGGCGAGAGACCCCGATCTCCGGCCACCACTTCTTCTCACCAACACCAACAACAAAACCTCCAACCTCCACTTTCTTCTTCATCATCAACTTCCATCACCACCACCATCACTCCATCATCAACCACTCCTTTTGGTGAGTATTTCTACTCATCAAGACTTGGCTAATTCCTAGTATACTTTTGTTTACAATTCATGTATACTTGTGCCATCAAAATCATATTTTTAGATCATCAACAAAACCATCACAAATCTGTTCTGTGTGCTGTTTCCAGTCGATTAGTCGACTTGACCTAAGGACTAGTCGACTTGAAACCCTTAGTTGAAACGTGACCTTTTCTAGAACACAGTTTTAGTCAACTTAGGTTATTTATTAGTCGACTAGAAACCTCGATTAGTCGACTACTCCCTTGACCCTAGTCGACTAACTTTTCCTGAATCAGAAACCCAACTCTCTGTTACACAGTTTTAGTCGACTTAGAGTGTCTGTTAGTCGACTTGACATCATTGTTAGTCGACTACTCTTTCCATCCTAGTCGACTAACTTTTCCTGAAACCAGAATCCAACTCTCTGGAACCCAGTTTTAGTCGACTATACCAGACTGTTAGTCGACTAACCCCTTTATTAGTCGACTACCCTTTCCACCTAGTCGACTAACTTTAGCTGTCTGTTATGGTTGATTTCTTTCTTGAATAGGAACCTTATCCTCTAGACTTACATCACATATTGGAACTACTTGACTTGTCTCTTGACAAACATCATCTTCCCTCCTCTCTTTCTCTCTCCTCTTCACTCTACATATTTATATCATATATTATGGCGCATCCCGAGTTCCGTGGATTTCGGACCTTTCGGCTTTTCGGTGATTTAGGCGAGTTGTCTCGCTCTTCTCTCGTCTCTATTTGAGTTTCCCATTTCGTCGGGACGATAAGTATTTCACTTCTTATTTCCATATTCATGTATCGCCCTGCAATTGCTTGTATTATGGTAGCTTCATTTTTTACTTGTGCCATGCTTATGATATGCTTGCTTCTTTATCGTATACCATGCGTGGCCGACCCTTCGTGGTCGTTGGACTTTGAGTCACTCCCATGTTACCACTTGCTATTACTTCAGACCTGTCAGTTGCATGCTTCTATTTAACACATGTATATTACCTGGCATCTAGTGTGTTATCACCTGACCACCATGCATGCTATTATTTGGCAAGACCCTCTTGTTATGTCATGACTTACCCAGACTATTATCAATCTCTTGTCATGTTTGGTTGCTTGTTAAATATCATCACCTTATCATGCTATCTCTTGACACCAAGCATGATGCACCTGATTCTGATATAATTATCACGATAACGGGAATGTAGTATCTGATCTCCTGTTATGATTCCAGTTATGATCCTTGTTATGTATTCCAGTTATGATCCTGCTCATTCCCTTAATCTGATAATTATGTTAATAAACCATAAAAAGGACAACTTGTATGGGGAATGGGAGGAAGTGATGGATGCCGGAATGATACCTTGCTTATAGTAATGGAATAAAATATTGACGATTCGTGTTAGTGGGACTTTGGGCCCACAGAAGATGCGTGTTAGGGGGACTTAGGGCCCTCAAACTGGTCCCAGGTGTATGGGAACTACTATAAGAAGCTCTATCAGTTCTCCATCTGCTTCCGTTAACAACCCTCGGCTTGCTTATATATGGATGTATGTGCGTCGGGGGTACACCCGGATACATACCTAGATATATGGGTCAGACGAGTAATAATAATAAGATTCCTGTCATGATTCTTATGATCCCTGTTATACCTGTTATGGACTCCTGTTATGGGCTCCTGTTATTCTTATTATGTGCTCCTGTTTTGACCATCGTGTGATTTGCAACTCTGATTCTATACGCTTGGATTTCGGTGGTATGAGATAAAGGTATATAGATGAGGGTTTCCTTATTTGGATTATTCCTTCGATGTACTAGTCTCATGGGACCGTGACCTAAGCGTACACAGTCAGTCTTGCTTATGATTGGATTTACCTCGGATTTCCAAGTTTTATGATGATTATGTTTCACCTGTTCCTACCTGCTATATTTGTGTTCTAACCCTCCTGTCTCCTGTACTTGATACACACTTATGCTCACCCTGGCTCGCCACCTGGCTTTTGTATCGTGCTCGCCTGGGGAGTATCATTTGACTCCCCTGGATCCTCATGTCCAGGTCATAGAGCTTGGAGCGTGTAGATTCTCCCCCTTGCGGATCAGAGTAGCGCAGCGGTAGCGTGGATCCCCAGCCGATCATCCAGAGCTCCATCCTTCCAGGCCCCCTTGTGGGTCTCTCGAGTTTTTCTTTTAAACTCATGAGTGCCTTTTATACTGTTCATACTTGTACATTTTCATGTATTCCCGCATTTGCGCATATCAGTGATGTAATATTCATGTAATGTTGGATCACTTCTGGTGATAACTTTGTAATTGTACTTATGTGTTGGAATGTATAATGCACCATTGCTTCCGTACTCTGATTCTTGTCTGTACTGATGCTTAGCGTATATACGGGAGGGTAGTTCTGACCTACGTATATACGTCGCAGTGACGTCCCCGTATCCGTGGGATCGGGGCGTTACACCCTGCGTCTCACTCCTCCTTGCGTCTCTCTCACCCCTTCATCCTTGCGTCTCTCTTTCTCTTTCTCTCTCTCTCTCTCTTCCCTTGGACTCCCACATCTCCCTTTCTCTCTCTCCTGAGTGTGATTGCTAGACGTGGAGCTCACCCCCGCGTCCAAGCAATTCCTTAACGCGATCTTCGCGCTCTTATATTAACGTGACGCGGAGCTCATGCTCGCATCTGCGTTCTTCTCATGTCCTTACTTAAATGCGAGTCTCGAACCCTGCGTTTGTGGCATCTACGCGACGCGACTCCCGCGTCTGCGACTTCCGCGTCTTCAGTCTCTCTCCTCCTTTTTTTGGAACGCGTTTACTCATTGGTTTCCTGGATTCCGGAGATCAGGGATTTCACCGTATTTTCCAAAGACTTAGGCGAGTGTTTTCGCTTTCCTTTTGACTTCCCCTTTCATCGGGTCGACTTGTATTATTCACGATTTGTGTTGTTTGGAACTAACACTTTCTACAGGTACCCTTGCCCTCGGGCCTAACCTCTAGGTTCAACCTTTGAGGTTTAAAGTCCTCTGGACTTTCTCTATGCTACGCCTGGTAGGCGGACCTAGCGTCAACACTTTACTGCTTACTCCGTTTGAGTGTCGTTACCCCGTGAGCTTGGCTTCGCCGTGAGCGAAATTATAGCGTTCATACGCTTACTGCGACACGTGTGTCTAACTACGCTGCGAGCGGTAACCACGCCGAGCGTGATAGCATTTAGTATTGTACATTAGCTTCGCTCCAGCTCTGCTTGATTATGCTCAGCTATTACTCTATCACTTGCCAAGTACATGCTTGATATGTTAACACTTGACATGCTATTACTTGATACTCATCATCTACATACTAATACCTGACACTTGTATGTATCACTTGACAACTGATGTGTCATCACTTGACACCCGATATGCTACTACTTGGCATTTGCTCCTTATTATAACATGACTTATCACTGCCATTTATCATGTTAACTCTTGACCTGTGATTATCACATTTACGGGAATCATGTACTCATGTTATCCTGTATTATATACAGTGACCTGTACTCCTGTTCTACATGTACTCTTGTACTCCTGAATTCCTGATCATGTCATGCTCCTGCTATTCCCGTAAATTGATAATTGCATAATAAATTATTATAAGACAACTTGCACCCGGTTTGGGGGAAACTGATGGGTCCTGAATAATCATGTTTATGGTGATCTTATCGAGTCAAGCGTGGCCACATACTTGAGGGATCACTTGGCGGCTACCAGGAATTCCGTGGGGTGTGCTGGCACCCCTACTCCTGTTTATTCATGTCGGGTATGCACATGCCTTAGGCTATTTCTATGGGATCTGTGATACTCTATTCCTGTTCGGAGTAAATAAGTCCCGGTACCTAGCGGTACGTTCCGGCTCAGCATCGGATACTCATGGACCATTGCCCCGGGCATGTACGGGGCCCATTCGAAATATGGCTCGTCGAACTTCATCAGTTTTCAAATAACTTGCTCTATAAGTTGTAAGTGAAAGTATGTGGAATGGGACGCATACTGAAACCTACAACTTAGACGGCTCCAATTAAAATAAGATGCTAATATACAATTTGCTGTGTTGTTTTGTAACTCGGGTTGTATGCGCTTGGATTACGGTGACATGGGATAAAGGTATATAGATGAGGGTTTTCTTATTTGGATTATGTTGGCCCAGAGGCCCTTCACTCTAGTTTTGATGATGATTAACTCATGTAGTTTTGTTTACTAATAATCTTGTGATATTTAGTTTCAGATATTTGATCAAGATATTAGTAGGTGATTAGCTTCAACAAAGGTATTTTGGAGCTTTCACATAGTGATTTAAGAGCTCGCGCGTCAAGATCGCATCTAGCACTCGGTTAGAGTCAAGCTCGGTGGATCATGTTTGGATCGAGTCGACTTGGAGACAGAGTTCTACAAGAAGACCTCGGTTTGTTTAGTTTATGTTTTAGATCTTGTGTTAAAGATTAGATAGTGTTGATATGCTCAAGTTCACAATACACACAAGTTTTCAGTTTATTTGATTTTTGGTTTTAGGCTTAACCGATCTTGGTTTTCATGTCAAAAATATAGATATAATATCTTTCATGTATATTGATTTCTATCCATATACAACATGCTTAAAAATTGTTTCAATATCATGTTTTTGTATTTGCATGAGTTTTGGAGAAAACGGTTTTCCATTTCAAAAATTCAAGTTTTGGAAAATACGGATTTTGGTTTAAGACAAATTTTCAAGAACACAAAAATGGTTCAAATTGTTTAGAATATGTGTTGAATTTTACTCACACATATTTGTATTTCAAAGATCTAATAAGAACTGATTTTTGTGGAATTTATGTGATTTTATGGGATTTAATTGAAGGTAAAAACTCAAGTTTTTAATCCCTATAATAGTTGACCCCGACTATCTGCCGGTCGACCGGTCCGGTCGACCGAGGCAGAAGTCGGTCGACCTGTTCGGTCGACCGAGGTGCACAGGATGTGCACGCAGCCCAGGCTGGGAGGCCAGTCGACCGCCCGGTCAACCGTCAGAGAGCTTCTGCTATCTGGAAATGGCCCCGGTCGACCGGCAGAGAGCTCTGCTTTCTGTTTCCAGTTTCTGGTCGACCTGCCGGTCGACAAGTAGCTCAACGGTCAAAAATATGACCATTCGTCGGCCGACCGCAAGGACAATTCTGCCCTTTCTAGCTGCCAACGGGCAGATTTATTTTGGGGCTATATATACCCATTCTTGAGCTGTTTTTAAATAAGTTTTTAGGGAGCAAAAATTTTCAATCTTTACAAGTGTTTTACAACAAGTTTTTAAAAGAGTTTTGGGCTTAAAGATTTGATCTTTATTTTGTTTTAAAGGGTTGAAAAAATCAAAGAAAAGAAAAGTCTTTGGAATTGATTTGATCTTCATTTACATTTCTATCTAGAGTTTTTCCCTAGAGTTTTTCTTTGTGATTTTGATTTTTAAACTCTTTATTTTCTCACACCCTATCTATAGGATTATTGTTTTGTGAGAAAGAATTGGTTTGTGGTTGAGAGAGACCACCAAGTGTTGTAACCTTCCATACTTTGTGATATCCCTCTAGTGAGAGGTGATTGTGTTGATATCCTTCTAGTGAGAGGTGATTGTGGAAGTGGTGTTTGTATCCCTCTAGTGAGAGGTGATTGAGTTGGAATCCCTCAAGTGTGAGGTGATTGTGGTTGTGTGGCTTTGAGCCTAATCCCTCTAATAAGAGGTTGATTGTTGTTTGGCTAAGTGCCTATCCCTCTAAGTGTAGAGGTGATTTGTGTTGTGCCTTACCTCTAGTGAGAGGTTGTATTGGTTGAGAGAGGAGTTGTGTACTCCTAAATTGTATTTGCCTAAATCCTCAATGGAAGTTCCCTGTGTGGGAAGTCCTGTGTGGACGATTTAGTGGAAATCCTTCTGTGTGAAGGCGGGGACGTAGAGCTGTGTGCTCGAACATCGAAACATATCCTTGTGTTTGTGTTTGATCCACTTTCTCTAACTCTCTCTCTCTTATATTGTGCCTTGCATCATTTCATATTGTTCATTCATATTTATATGCTGGACATTGTTTGTTTGTGTCATACTTGTGTTCAACCAAGAGAGCTTTATATAGAACCTCAACTCTTATTTAGGAATTTAGAGGCGATAGTCTAGAGCCCTTCACCGGAATTCGGCTACACTCTTTGGTTACACTAAGTGTGTTGCATTTAGTTTTTAATTCCGTATTATTTGTTATTAGATTAGCCTTACACCTATTCACCTCCCCTCTAGGTGTACTTTCAATTGGTATCAGAGTCTACGCTCCTGATATTAGGTTTAACAACCTAGGAGTGAGATCTTGGTTGCTATTCTACCATTTGCATTTGCACACATATTGTTTACATTCATGGACTTCATGACCCCTCCTATGTATGACACTTCCAACATTGTTGTTTGGAAGACTAGAAATTCCATGTACCTAAAAACCCTAGGTTTGCATGTTTTCCTTGTCGCTACCAAGAAATCCTATCTTGATAATAACAAGCATATAGAGGCCAATGCACAAGCCCTTGAGGCACTTAGAAGCACATAAAACAGAGAATATTTGTGTATGGTTTCTCATTGTGATTCCGCCTTTGCAGTGTGGAACACGTTGACCTCTCCAAAACTTCAAACACCTAACATAATGGTGAAGGAATCTAGTGAGGATGAATCCGTACAATATTTGTAATACCCCGTTCCCGGAATACGTACTTAGTTGCGTATTCAGTTTTCGATCGTATTTTTTCGATTTACTTCCTGTATTTGACCGATTTCAGTTTTAAAAATCATTTTCCAATATTATGTATTTTCTATGATTTTCTGGATTTTTCCTGAATTAAAATGAATTTCTTCAAAACCGGTGTCGACCAGTGCCGCTGATCGATTCTCGGATTTTTAATTCACAAACAGTTAGGAATTTCTAGAAGGTCCTTTAGACTTTATTTCCTAGAATCATATTTACTATCTAAATACTTTTTCTGAGAATTTTATGAATTTATGAAAATTCCAACGGAGTCGGTAGATAACTGATTCCGGGATTTTTAGTTTTAAAACTATAAGTTATTTCTTCAAACGAATTTCACCATGAGTCTTAAATAATATTCTTGATTTTTAGTAAATTTTGCAAGTCGTTCCGAGATACTTGAATTTCGGACGATTTCGGTATTTTCCGAAATGTCTTCCGCATCTTCGACCTAAACCTGGAAAATTGTCTTTTCAACATTTCTAAATTTTAATCCAAGAGAAAATATTTTCATTTATAATTTCTTTTCCTTTTCCTTTTCTTAATTTCCTTCCTTCCTCCACAACCACAAACTTTTCCATTTTCCAATTTTTCAATAATTCCACTTTTCTCCAAAATTCCACCAACTCCCACCTACTTCCTCATTTAATGCAACTCTCTCTCTCTCCCATGGCCGGCCAAGTGGCCAAGAAGAGGGACACTCATCCTCTCCCCTATTTACACAAAACCCCCTCTCAATTGCCTTATTTACACCTCCTTTACAAAATCAAAATCCTATATAAACTTTCCTTTACATTTCTATCACTCTTTTCTTCACTTCAACAAAGAAATAGCCTTCACCCAAAATCCCTCCTTCATCTCAACTCAAACCCTAACTCCAAAACACCAAGGTCTTCATCTTCTCCACCTCAAGCAACCATTTTGGAACTTGGATCGTAGCTTCCTTCGCCGCCAAAGATCACCTTGGCGCTATTCGTCGACAACGATCCTTTCGAAAGCGTAAAACGTCGATTGACCCTTCCTAGTGAGTAATTTTACTCACCAAGACCTGTCTAATTCCTAGCACACTTGTGTTCTCATATCTTGTACATTTACATCTTCAAAATCATGTTTTTAGACATCAAACACGACCATCAGAAAATCTGTTCTGTATTCTGTTTCTAGACGATTAGTCGACTTGACCTAGGTATTAGTCGACTAGCTCATCTGTTTTGAAACGTAACCTTTTCTGGAACACAGTTTTAGTCGACTTAGCCTAATTATCAGTCGACTATAGATCACTAGTCGACTACCCCTTTTTACCCTAGTCGACTAACATTCCCTGTAACAGAAACCCAACTTTCTGTATCTCAGTTTTAGTCGACTTAGAGTGTCTGTTAGTCGACTTGAGACCCCTATTAGTCGACTACTCCCTTGACCCTAGTCGACTAACTTTTCCTGAAAGCAGAATCCAACTCTCTGGAACCCAGTTTTAGTCGACTAATCCAGACTGTTAGTCGACTTAGGACCCCTATTAGTCGACTAACTATTTCACCTAGTCGACTAATTCTGACTGTTTGCCTTAGTTGATTTCTTTTCTGAATTTGGATCGTATCATTGGTTCATGTGCTATGTATCATTGATTACTTGTGCTTCATGACTGATACCTCATGACATGTTACTTGATGGATATTACTTCATATTACACCATGACTTGTTATTATATATTTCCACTTCATGACTTATCATTGTGTAGTCTCATTCCATAACTGGTTAATAAATGGATATCGCCACTTATCATGCCATCACTTGAACCAAGCATGATACACTTAACTTTTGTATAAAATGGACCAACTTATATTGGGTCGGGGAAAACATGCGGATATCGATATGTGTACGTGTTTACAGTGGTTTTAGGAAATGTTGTGCAACTCATGTTCCGGTCTGACCTGTGGGCCACCAGGGGACCGAGGGGAGTGCTTGCTCCCTCTTCCTGAATACTATCATGATAAAGGGCATACATAAGTCCCTCCTGTTAGCCTAGCGGCTGGCTTCCGTCACCAAGCAACGGAACAATCCTGGACCGTTATCCCGGGCATGTACGGGATCCACTGTAAACATAGTTCGTCGATACAACCGTTGGTTTCCAATAACAACCTTGCTTTACTAGGATATGGATCTATGTGAGCTGGGACGCTGGGTCACATAGCTAGATATCATAGTAAGAGAAGTAATAATAAAAATAAGACATTAACTGTGGATCTATTATATTCAGACTCTTACTCTTTATGCTTTCGTTACCTACTGATTGATATTTATCTTACTGTTCCCCCTTACTTATTTATGTCTCTGAGCCATCTGGCTGTAGCCTGATTATTGTTATGAGGTCTTGACCCCCTTGGATTTGCATATTCAGGTTCTGAAGCTTGGATCGAAGTGGAGCCATCCACCGAGGATCAAGCTTTCTTTAGTGAGCAGGCCGATTAGCTCCAGTCCTTGTGCCAGATCTCCCTTTTTGACTCACGGGATCTTCATCCTACTCGTGAGCATTTTGTAGTTATATTGTATCTTTTACTTTTGGACTTGGTTGTGATGTAATACACATGTAATGTGTAATACTGTTATCATATCCTGTGATAGCTTTGTAGTTGTACTTTTCAGTTGGCATATGTATGGATACCACGCTTAGTCGTGTACTCTGATTTCTGTTGTACTTTTTGCTTAGCGTATATGCGTGGGGGCACTTTCTGACCTGCGTATATACGTCGCAGTGACGTCCCCGTATCCGTGGGACCGGGGCGTTACAGGTTGGTATCAGAGCCTAGGCTCTCACACCTATAGTACAATCAAGCAGCAAATTACTGTAATTTGCTATTGCCAACTACAATGTACAAAGTTATCTAGTCCTTCTTGATCCCTTCTTGATTCCTTCCTTGTGTCCTAAACTCCTTCCATTTTTCCAATTCCAGTTATCTTATCCCAATTCGGTATGGAGAGAAGGACGGGACGAAACCATTCCGGACAAGCATCGAATGGACCCACGGGAGAGAATGTGGACATTCTGAGGGTCATTCAGACGATGATGGAGAACCAGCAGCAACAGACGGAACTCCTCCGACAAGAATTGGCAGCTCCAAAGGAACAGAGGCTGGGAAATATTTCAGACTTCAGACGGCTGCAACCAGCCATATTCACGGGTGAAGAGAAACCCCTGGATGCTGAGCAATGGCTGACAGACACCACAGACTTATTGAACGCAGCCCGGGTACCAAAGGAGAACCAAGTGGAGGTTGCTAAGATTCAATTGAAGGATATAGCCAGAACTTGGTGGCTAGCTGAGGAGGCCAGATTGGAGAAGCCTGTCACCTGGGACACGTTCTCCAAGAGCTTTTATAGCAGATTCTTCCCTGCCACTGCTCAGAAGGACATGGAAGAGCAGTTCATCAGACTTCAGCAAGGGAATAGATCCGTGGATGAGTATGCCGCGGAATTTCTCAGACTTAGCCGCTTTGCTCCGTACATGGTAACTGATGAGGAGAAACGGGCTAGTAGGTTTCAGCAGGGCTTGCAGATGGACATCCAAGTTTTCTTAATGCCCAGCAGCTGAAGACTTATTCAGAAGTTCTCACCATAGCTCGGGAGGTAGAGCGTGGGCTAGAGAAGAAGCAAGAGAACCAGATGAAGAACCAGGCCATGAAGAGGCCATTTGCACCTATGGGAAGAGGAGGCCCTTACAGAGCAGTAAAGGTTCAGACTGTGAGGCAACCATTCAGACCAGCTCCTTACCAGACGGCCCAACCTTTTTCCTTCTGCAGCTATTGTCAGAAACCAGGCCATATTCGTCAGAATTGCCGTAGGGCAAATGGGTTATGTTTGGTGTGTGGTTCCCGAGACCATTCCATAGAAACCTGTCCACACAGGAGAATGGGGATAGCCGGCCAAGCTTTGCCAGCATTGCAGGGACCGAATGGACAGAGAGCACTTCCAGGGCCACCAGGGCAGAGGAATCAAGGGCCGATGATCAGGGGAGGAACTCCCCCTCCTCCACAGCGAGCTATTCGCCCAGTCCAGAGAGGAGCTAGGACTGCAGCAGGGCGTGGAAGGGGCCAAGCCTTCAATTTGACAGAAGTAGAAGCTGAGACTTCTGAGGAGGTGATAACAGGTAATATCAGGGTGCATTCTAAACCTGTTTTAGCCCTCTTCGATTCAGGTGCTTCACATTGTTTTATCTCAGATCATTTTGTGGCATTGCATTCCATACCTGTTAGATCTTTAGACCACAAATGGGAGATTAGTACAGGAATGGAGTAGTCATATCTTCTAGAGTTTGTGCTGACTGTCCAGTAGAACTTTGTGATAAGACCTTGGCCATAGATATGCTCGTACTAGACACCAAGGGGTACGACGTAATCTTAGGCATGACCTGGCTCAGTCAATATTATGCAGTTATTGACTGTAGGGAGAAGAAGATTATTTTCAGGATCCCTCTTCAACCGGAGTTCCAATTCAGTGGAGAAGTGAAGTCTACCAAGAGAAAGACTCGGATGACTACTTCGGAGGTTCAGAAGGGAGTGCCGGTGTGGGATGAATTTCCAGGAGTGTTTGCTGAGATCTCAGGACTGCCACCTGAAAGGATGATTGAGTTCTCTATTGAGATTGTGCCTGGAACAGCTCCTATATCCAAGGCTCCGTACAGGATGGCACCAGCGGAGTTGGAGATTCTGAAGAAGCAGCTGCAGGAATACTCTGATAAGGGATTGATTCGGCCAAGTACTTCACCATGGGGAGCTCCAGTGCTGTTGGCGAACAAGAAGGATGGTGGTAAAAGGCTTTGTGTTGATTATAGAGAATTGAACAAAGTTACCATCAAGAACAAGTATCCCTTACCAAGGATTGATGATTTGTTTGATCAGCTTCATGGAGCCCGAGTATTCTCTAAACTAGATTTACAGTCGGGTTACCATCAGCTAAGGGTGAGGAAGGAGGATATTCCGAAGACGACATTCAGGACCCGTTATGGCCACTATGAGTTTCTAGTTATGCCTTTCGGGGTCACCAATGCCCCTTCAGTTTTCATGGATTTGATGAACAGAGTGTTCTCACCCTATTTGGATCAGTTTGTAGTGGTTTTTATAGATGACATCTTGATCTATTCAAAGAGCAACAGGGAGCATGCAGAACACTTAAGGATTTTATTGCAGACTCTTCAGCAGGAGCAGCTTCATGCTAAGAAGAGCAAGTGTGATTTCTGGTTGGACCGTATAGCCTTCCTTGGACACATTGTTTCAGCGGAAGGAATTTCAGTTGATCCCAGCAAAGTCCAGGCGGTGAGAGATTGGCCAATTCCGAGGACGGTGACTGAGATTAAGAGTTTTCTGGGACTAGCCGGATATTACCGACGCTTTGTCCAAGATTTCTCTAGGATTGCAGCTCCGTTAACCCAGCTCACTCGGAAAGGAGAAAGGTACATATGGACAGAAGAATGTACAGTAGCTTTTGAGGAATTGAAGCAGAGACTCATTTCAGCTCCAATCTTGAGGACCCCCTCAGGAAGAGGAGGGATGGTCATATTCAGTGATGCATCAGGAAAAGGCCTGGGGTGTGTACTTATGCAACATGATCATGTCATAACTTATGCATCCAGGCAACTGAAGACTCATGAGCGGAATTACCCAACTCATGACTTGGAGCTGGCAGCTGTTATATTTGCATTGAAGATCTGGAGGCATTATCTTCTGGGAGATAAGGTGTTGATATACACGGATCACAAGAGCCTCAAGTATATTTTCTCACAGAAGGAGTTGAACATGAGGCAGAGGCGGTGGCTGGAGCTGATGGCGGACTATGATATTGACTTGCAATATCATCCGGGCAAGGTCAATACAGTACCGGATGCACTGAGCAGGAAGCCAGAGAATAGAGTACTTGTCCAACTTACTCAGCAGAAGGAGTTGATTCAAGACTTCATCAGATTGGACTTGATGTTGGTACAAGGAATTGATAAGGCAGGACAGTTCATGACCTTGCAGATTCAGTCAACATTGATAGATGAGATCAAGGAAGCTCAAAAGGAAGATCCCAGATTGCAGTCATTCCGAGCTCAGGTAGAGGCTGGATTGAGGACTGATATCTGTATTCATCCAGATGGTGCATTATATTTTGGCAGCAGGATTTGTGTTCCCCAAGGAGAAGTTCGGCAGAAGATTCTAGCAGAAGCTCACAGTTCAGCCTATTCCATACACCCAGGGGGAAACAAGATGTATCAGGACATAAAGAAGCAGTTTTGGTGGAATGCTATGAAGAGGGAGATAGCCCAGTATGTTGCCAAGTGCTTGGTTTGTCAGCAGATAAAGATAGAGCATCAGAGGTCAGCTGGATTTCTACAACCTTTACCGATACCTGAGTGGAAGTGGGAGCACATCACCATGGATTTTGTCACGGCATTGCCTCGCAGTCCTAAAGGTAATAATGCCGTGTGGGTAATCATTGATCGCCTCACCAAATCAGCTCACTTCATACCATTCAGGGTAGGTCAGGCAACAGAGGTTCTGGCAGACAAGTACATGAAGGAGATAGTTCGTCTGCATGGAGTTCCAGTTAGTATTGTATCAGACAGAGACACCAGATTCAGATCTCATTTCTGGGAAAGCCTCCAAGAAAGTCTAGGGACTCGTCTGAAATTCAGTACTTCATATCATCCTCAGACAGACGGACAATCTGAAAGGACTATCCAGATTCTTGAAGATATGTTGCGGGCCTGCATGATTGAATTCCAGGGATCATGGGAAGACCATCTTCACTTGGCTGAATTTTCTTATAATAACAGCTATCAGGCAAGTATCAAGATGGCACCTTTTGAAGCATTGTATGGTAGGAAGTGTAGGTCACCGATTTGTTGGGATGAAGTCGGTGAGAGGATGTTGGCCCAATGGCCTTTCCACTCTAGTTTTGATGATGATCAACTCATGTAGTTATATTTACTAATATTCTTGTGTTTCTAAGTTTCAGATCATTAGCAGGATATTAGTGTTGGTGATTAGCTTCAACAAGGTGTTTGGAAGCTTATCATGGTGATTCCGGTGCCAAAGCTTAAAGATCATACCTTTGCACTCGGTGGATCGCGTTTGGGAGCAAGTCTACTTGAAGATGGAGATCATCAAGAGAAGACTTAGGTATCCTAGTTTAGTTTAGTGTGTTTTTGATCCATTTGTAAAGCTTAGTTTAGTTGATATGCTCAAGTGCACAAACACACACGTTTTATGTTTCAATGTGTGATTTTATGAATAGTTGGATCAAAACAAGTTTTCATGATTTATATGTATAGTAGATGTTTTCTAGTTATACATACATGCTTAACTTATAGACAAACTTATTTTGACATTCCTATTCATGTTTTGGAAAAATCTAGTTTGATAAAAATACAAGTTTTATTTATGATAAAATTGGCAGGACACAAAATGAATTGATATGATTGATATATGTCTTGAAATTTTTATCACAAGTTTAGTTTTCAAGTAAAATGATAAAACATATTTTTGTGGATTTTTTAGAAGTGTTAAAAGATTTTTTACAAATTTTCTATCTCAAAAATCTGCCCAGAAAAACTGTATTTCAGGCAGACCGGTCGACCGGGACAGTCGACCGGCTGCTGTGTCCGGATATGCACAGGCTGTGCATGTCCGTCGGTCGACCGGGTCACGGACCCAGTCGACCGATATAGAGAGTCTGCTCTCTGTATCTTTTCGGTCGACTGGGTCGGTCGACCGATAGAAGGAAACTGTGTTTCCTCCTTGTTGGTCGGTCGACTGGCAGTCGACCGAAGCCCCAACGGTCATATTTTCGACCGTTGGCGGTCGACCGGGCCGGTCGACCGGTGGCTGTCAAAATTGCCACATCAGCCTAACGGCTAGTTTTCTGTTTTGGCCTATATAAACCCCATTCCTTTGGGATTTTGGCCAAGGTTTTTAAGAGAAAAATTTCTGGTTTTCAGCAGAGTTTAAAAGAGTTTTTAAAAAGAGTTTTAGTGCTTTTAACTTCTCATCTTTATTGATTTGGGTTTTGGAAAAATCAAAGAAATTGGAATTTGGGATTTTTGTATTGGCATTCATTCTCTATCTTTTACAAGAAATTTCCCAAGTGTTTTTCTTTGTTGCTTGTTTTCCAAAACACCTAGTTTCCACACTTGAGCTATCTTCTATCCTAAACTATTAGGATCTTTGTTTTTGTGGAAAAGAGAAAGAAAAGAGAGTTTGTGGTTTTGGAACCACTTGTTGTAAACACCCTTTTATTTGTGAATCCCTCTTCGGTAGAGGTGATCGGGTGATTGGTTTGTGAGCCTCTTAAGGAGAGGCATTTGTTGTGGTTGGCTACGGGCCGTATCCCTCTTCGGTAGAGGTGGATTGTGTGTTGTATTGCCTCGGTGGCATTGTAAGTTGAGAGAGGAGTTAGGGGCTCCTATAGTGGATTAGAAATCCTACACGGTGGTGTAGGCGGGGAAGTAGAGCTAGGGGCTCGAACCTCGAAACAAATTTGTGTGTTTGCGATTGATCCAATTACTCTCAACTCTACTCTCTTATATTTGTGCAAGCATCATTCATTCATTGCATCATATATTTTTGCGTGGGATTGAGCATATTCATACTTGCTTGCATTTGCACCTTGCATATTATTCATATTGTTATATATTGTATATGCTTGGATTGCTTGTGTGTGTGCAACACTTATACTCATCCAACAAGAGCTTCATATAGCAACCTCAACCCATTCAAGGGGAATCAAGAGGTGCTTGTCCAGAGCCTCGCAAGGGGAATTCGGCAACACTTGTTGGATTGTACTAAGTGTTCTTGTAAGATTGTTTTAGCTTCCGCATTTAGCACACTTAGTTTGCATTAAGTTCACTAGATTAGCACTTTCACCTATTCACCCCCCCTCTAGGTGTATTTCAATTGGTATCAGAGCTAGTGCTCCTGATATTAGGCTTAACATCCTAGGAGTGATCCATTTGCTTGCTAATCTACATTTGCATTTGTTCATTTGCACACATATAGTTTACCATGGACTTCATGACCCCACCTATGTATGATGCTTCCAACATTCTTGTTTGGAAGACTAGGATGTCCATTTACCTACAAACCCTAGGTTTACATGTTTATCTTGCGGCTACCAAGAAATGCTATCTTGGTAACCTCATTCATATAAGGGCCAATGCACAAGCCCTAGAGGCTATTAGAAACACTTTGCCTAAAGATTATCTTTTACATGTTTCTAATATTGATTCCGCTTTTGTAGTATGGAATTTATTGACAACCACAACCGCTACCTCCGGGCTTCAAGAACAAATCCAAAAGGAAGAGGAATCTAGTGGAGAATCCGATTCCCAATGCTTCATGGTCCAAGGGAATGACTCCCTTGAGGTACAATCGGAAACTCTATTAGATTGTGATGATAGTGCTAGTTCTTCTAATGATTATATTGATCCCCATGCTTTGAATGAAGAACTTTCATTAGTTTGTGAAAAATTAATTGAGAAGTATAACATTTTGAAAAAGAAAAGTCTAGCCATTAATAATGAAAACAAAAATTTGATTGCTAGACTTGATATTGTTTTGCAAGAGAAAGAGGAGATTGCTAATGAGAAGGATTCATTAAAATCTCAACTTGACCTTGCACTTAAAGAAAATGAACTTTTGAAAAATAAAAATGATTGCCATGTTCTTTTGAAGAAAAATGAAAATTTGACTTCAAAAGTAGATTTTATTTTAAAAGAGAATGTTGCTTTGAAAAATAAAATCATTTCCATTTCAAATGATTTAAATATTTGCTTAGAGAAAATATTGTTTTGCAACATAAGATGGATGCACATGTTTGCCATGCTAGTGTAGCCTCATCATCTAGACTACCTAATGCATGTACCTCTTCTTCTAGGATTAACAATGATATATCCATGCTTAAGAAGAAGGTAGATTGTTTGGGCTCCACTATGAGCCAATGTGCTATGAATCATACACGGTTGGAAACTTTGCTTCGAAAGAAACAAGTTCCATCCTTCATGCATGCACACCCTCCACGGCATACACATGCTCCTCACAGACACCATCCTAACACTATGTATGCTCATGTGTACACTTGTACACATTGTGGTCGAAAAGGCCATCTTGCTAAATTTTGCTATGATAGATTAAATACTCCAAATTTAGCAAAGAAATATGTTTGGGTTAGAGAAGGGACTAACCCCCATGGACCCAAAAGACAATGGGTACCAAAGACCACCCCTCCTATTATTTTGATGTAGGTGTGGGCTCTCACATGACGTGAGAGTGTTGGCACCTTGGAGTGGATGTGTTCCATGCTTAAAGAATACTTTTTGGATGCATCACTTTCAAGGGAGAAGATTTGGTGGAAAGGACCACCATGTTTTGGAGACAAGGAAAGTTGCCTTCTAAGGCTTTGGTAACAATTCCTAACTCCTTATTATTGTTTACATGTTCATATCATTTGTTTTATAGCATGTCATTGTTTAATGTTCACTATGTTATATCATGTTCATTAGATTAGTGATATACATGCTTAGTTGTTTAGAGACACCCATGCTCAATATAGATTTATATTTGTGTGATCTCACTTTTGATCTAATATGTATATCCTAGATCTAATGCGTATGCATATACATATTGATCATATGAACGTTTGTTTCATGTTTTAGTTGTATCATGTTGTTTTATATGTGTTTTGTGCTTCATGTGGTATATACATGTTTAAATGTAGATTTTATCAAAACTTGCATGTATACATGTACACTTAGTGAGAACAAATTGACTTATATATGTTTTGCCCTTCATGCTCATTTGTACCCACTATGTGCACAAGTATAGGCTAGTTTTGATGATTCCTTTATTTATACTTGTCATACCTATTTTTATGATTCTACTTCATGTATATGTATTTTAAATTCAAACCTAATAAATATACATGTATACCCATGAGTCTTTTGCCTTCAATGCAAATATTTTTAATAGACTCGTTTATGGTTGGGATATGTATGCATATTGTTAGATTTGGATGGATCATACATATACCTAGAAGTTAGTTCACAAAATAAAAGAATTTTGATGAATTTATGTGTTTTGTTTTAACAAAATGATATTCGTGTTTGTCTTGTGCTTAATGATTTGATTACTTGTTTAAGTATTAGTCTTCATTAAGACTAGTTATATACCTATACATATAGTGGGACACAAATAAATCTATATATGATTGAGTTGAATGCTTATTTGTTCCCATTAGTTGTATGAGTATAGTCTAGTTTTGATGATTCATATATTTTAGACTTGTATTCATATTTTTAATTTATATGAGTTTTAATTTCGTGTATATGTTTATTTTGCCAAAACATTAAGATATACATGTATAATCCTTGAGTCTTTTGCCCTTCATGCAAATCCTTATATATGGACTCAATTGTGTTTAGGATATGTATGTATACTTATTGTGTTGACAATTTATACATATACCTTGAAATGAAATTAGTTAATGAAAATTGTTTTTTCGTGTTTTCATATTTAAGTTTTACTTCATGTATATGTCCATCTAGTTCAAACTAATCCTATACATATACATTCCTTTTTGAGCCACGTGCCTTCATGCATATACTTTGTGGACTCGTTTGTATTTTGGATATGTATGTATACCTTAGTTTATACTAGACATACATATGCCTTGAAGATTAAGTAGTTCTATGATCTTTTGTTTTAGATAAGTATTATTGTTTAAAGGAATTAAAAGAGCTTAATGAAATATTTTTCATAATTGATTTTCACATGTTAGTTATACACTCGTAATTACTACCTTACTCATGTTTTGTTTCTCATGAGTTGTGCTTTATTGATTAGAGTGAATGATTATTATGTGATTTTCATTTCTATGAAAAATAATCTTGTTTTATTCCTTGCTTGAAGGATTTCGTACTAGTTTACAAAACTTTCCATTTTTAACTAGTTCGAATTCTTCTTTGTAATATGAGATATACCATGCTTGTTATTTCAATTGGTATCATTGAACTCTTTCAATTGGTGTCAATTTTGATCTTCTTGTATACTCATATAAGTTTTGTATATGTATGCTTACTCTTTCAAGAATATCAATGTCAATTGGTATCTAATTTTCATACATATATTTTTGTTTATGCTAGTGCTTGAGTTTCAATTGTGTTTAAATTGATTACTTTAAATTGGTATCAAGACTATGCATTATTTTAGTTGGTATTTCATAAAGGGGGAGAAAATTTGATGTTGTCTTTTCAATTGGGATTTGACTCTCACTCCCTTGCTTTATGTTAAAATTGAAACTATATTTTAACATTATTGATCTCAAAAGTTTTCAAATTGGTATCAGGTGTTTAAAAGAACATATTTCTCTTAATGATGTCAAGATGTTTATGTTGAGTATTTTTAATTGGTATTTCAAAATTTTGTTTTTATGAAAGTTTCAATAGTTTTGACTTACATTGCCTATATGTGTATAGATTCATGTTGAGTGTATCCTATATTGAGGAGCTTGACAACTCTTCTTTATGAGATACACGTGTGTAAGGAGAGCTTCACATCTCTTTTTATGCATTACGTATTTTGTGTTATGTGAATTAGGGCGTGTCTTCCTTTCTTCATGTAATTCATATATGTAGGGAAGCTAACTTAACGTCTTCCTCTTCATGAATGTCTATCTCACATACGATTTATTGATCCATGTTGAATTTCTATTGGTATCTAGATACACTTCATTGACATATTTTTAATTGATATCAATGTTTTGATGTTTAACCCTTTATTGGTTCTTGATTTAGAACAAAAAGGGGGAGAATAATTTGTTTTTATAATTTTACCCCTTTATTGATGATTGACAAAAAGGGGGAGAGAATTTGGCTTTTGGCTTTTATATGCATGTATTTGTTTTAATAAGTTTTATTAAGAATGTGTTGTTTATGTTATTGGTATCTAGAGCTTAGAGTTTGTCTTACTTCATTGGTATCTAGAGCTATAACATGTTTATATTGTTTAATATTTTTTTATTTTATTTATGCATGAGTTAAGGGGGAGCTTCTTTGAAGCTTAACTTTAATCCATGCATATATAACTCCATGAGTTTTGTCATCATCAAAAAGGGGGAGATTGTTGGCCCAATGGCCTTTCCACTCTAGTTTTGATGATGATCAACTCATGTAGTTATATTTACTAATATTCTTGTGTTTCTAAGTTTCAGATCATTAGCAGGATATTAGTGTTGGTGATTAGCTTCAACAAGGTGTTTGGAAGCTTATCATGGTGATTCCGGTGCCAAAGCTTAAAGATCATACCTTTGCACTCGGTGGATCGCGTTTGGGAGCAAGTCTACTTGAAGATGGAGATCAGCAAGAGAAGACTTAGGTATCCTAGTTTAGTTTAGTGTGTTTTTGATCCATTTGTAAAGCTTAGTTTAGTTGATATGCTCAAGTGCACAAACACACACGTTTTATGTTTCAATGTGTGATTTTATGAATAGTTGGATCAAAACAAGTTTTCATGATTTATATGTATAGTAGATGTTTTCTAGTTATACATACATGCTTAACTTATAGACAAACTTATTTTGACATTCCTATTCATGTTTTGGAAAAATCTAGTTTGATAAAAATACAAGTTTTATTTATGATAAAATTGGCAGGACACAAAAATGAATTGATATGATTGATATATGTCTTGAAATTTTTATCACAAGTTTAGTTTTCAAGTAAAATGATAAAACATATTTTTGTGGATTTTTTAGAAGTGTTAAAAGATTTTTTACAAATTTTCTATCTCAAAAATCTGCCCAGAAAAACTGTATTTCAGGCAGACCGGTCGACCGGGACAGTCGACCGGCTGCTGTGTCCGGATATGCACAGGCTGTGCATGTCCGTCGGTCGACCGGGTCACGGACCCAGTCGACCGATATAGAGAGTCTGCTCTCTGTATCTTTTCGGTCGACTGGGTCGGTCGACCGATAGAAGGAAACTGTGTTTCCTCCTTGTTGGTCGGTCGACTGGCAGTCGACCGAAGCCCCAACGGTCATATTTTCGACCGTTGGCGGTCGACCGGGCCGGTCGACCGGTGGCTGTCAAAATTGCCACATCAGCCTAACGGCTAGTTTTCTGTTTTGGCCTATATAAACCCCATTCCTTTGGGATTTTGGCCAAGGTTTTTAAGAGAAAAATTTCTGGTTTTCAGCAGAGTTTAAAAGAGTTTTTAAAAGAGTTTTAGTGCTTTTAACTTCTCATCTTTATTGATTTGGGTTTTGGAAAAATCAAAGAAATTGGAATTTGGGATTTTTGTATTGGCATTCATTCTCTATCTTTTACAAGAAATTTCCCAAGTGTTTTTCTTTGTTGCTTGTTTTCCAAAACACCTAGTTTCCACACTTGAGCTATCTTCTATCCTAAACTATTAGGATCTTTGTTTTTGTGGAAAAGAGAAAGAAAAGAGAGTTTGTGGTTTTGGAACCACTTGTTGTAAACACCCTTTTATTTGTGAATCCCTCTTCGGTAGAGGTGATCGGGTGATTGGTTTGTGAGCCTCTTAAGGAGAGGCATTTGTTGTGGTTGGCTACGGGCCGTATCCCTCTTCGGTAGAGGTGGATTGTGTGTTGTATTGCCTCGGTGGCATTGTAAGTTGAGAGAGGAGTTAGGGGCTCCTATAGTGGATTAGAAATCCTACACGGTGGTGTAGGCGGGGAAGTAGAGCTAGGGGCTCGAACCTCGAAACAAATTTGTGTGTTTGCGATTGATCCAATTACTCTCAACTCTACTCTCTTATATTTGTGCAAGCATCATTCATTCATTGCATCATATATTTTTGCGTGGGATTGAGCATATTCATACTTGCTTGCATTTGCACCTTGCATATTATTCATATTGTTATATATTGTATATGCTTGGATTGCTTGTGTGTGTGCAACACTTATACTCATCCAACAAGAGCTTCATATAGCAACCTCAACCCATTCAAGGGGAATCAAGAGGTGCTTGTCCAGAGCCTCGCAAGGGGAATTCGGCAACACTTGTTGGATTGTACTAAGTGTTCTTGTAAGATTGTTTTAGCTTCCGCATTTAGCACACTTAGTTTGCATTAAGTTCACTAGATTAGCACTTTCACCTATTCACCCCCCTCTAGGTGTATTTCAGAGGAGACTTTTGGGACCAGAGATCCTGATTCAGACAACAGATAAAGTCAGGATTATCAGAGATCACCTCAGGGCAGCACAGAGTCGGCAGAAGAGTTGGGCAGACACACTGAGAAGGCCATTGGAATTCCATACAGGGGATCATGTGTTTTTGAAGATATCACCTACAAAGGGAGTAATCCGGTTCGGTACTCGTGGAAAGCTTAGTCCGAGATATATCGGCCCATTCGAGATCTTGGACCGAGTGGGAGATGTGTCTTACAGGTTGGCGTTACCGCCATCTTTGGACGGAGTTCACAATGTATTCCACGTATCACAGCTGAGGAAGTATGTGAGGGATGATAGTCATATCCTGGATCACTCCGAACTGGAACTACAACCGGATTTGTCATATCAGGAGCAGCCGATGGCCATACTGGATAGAAGTGTCAAGACACTGAAGAACAAGGCAATACCATTGGTGTTGGTATCTTGGAACAGACATGCGCCAGGAGAGGCCACATGGGAACGAGAGGACGTTATCCGAGAGCGTTATCCTCAACTTTTCACTTCCTAACTGGTAAAATTCTTCCCTCTTATCCTTCTTTCCTGTTATCTTTCACTTCCTGTTATCTTTCTTTCCTGTTACCTTCCACTTTCTGAAATTTCGAGGACGAAATTTTTGTAAGGTGGGTGGATTGTAATACCCCGTTCCCGGAATACGTACTTAGTTGCGTATTCAGTTTTCGATCGTATTTTTTCGATTTACTTCCTGTATTTGACCGATTTCAGTTTTAAAAATCATTTTCCAATATTATGTATTTTCTATGATTTTCTGGATTTTTCCTGAATTAAAATGAATTTCTTCAAAATCGGTGTCGACCAGTGCCGCTGATCGATTCTCGGATTTTTAATTCACAAACAGTTAGGAATTTCTAGAAGGTCCTTTAGACTTTATTTCCTAGAATCATATTTACTATCTAAATACTTTTTCTGAGAATTTTATGAATTTATGAAAATTCCAACGGAGTCGGTAGATAACTGATTCCGGGATTTTTAGTTTTAAAACTATAAGTTATTTCTTCAAACGAATTTCACCATGAGTCTTAAAATAATATTCTTGATTTTTAGTAAATTTTGCAAGTCGTTCCGAGATACTTGAATTTCGGACGATTTCGGTATTTTCCGAAATGTCTTCCGCATCTTCGACCTAAACTGGAAAATTGTCTTTTCAACATTTCTAAATTTTAATCCAAGAGAAAATATTTTCATTTATAATTTCTTTTCCTTTTTCTTTTCTTAATTTCCTTCCTTCCTCCACAACCACAAACTTTTTCATTTTCCAATTTTTCAATAATTCCACTTTTCTCCAAAATTCCACCAACTCCCACCTACTTCCTCATTTAATGCAACTCTCTCTCTCTCTCCCATGGCCGGCCAAGTGGCCAAGAAGAGGGACACTCATCCTCTCCCCTATTTACACAAAACCCCCTCTCAATTGCCACACCTCCTTTACAAAATCAAAATCCTATATAAACTTTCCTTTACATTTCTATCACTCTTTTCTTCACTTCAACAAAGAAATAGCCTTCACCAAAATCCCTCCTTCATCTCAACTCAAACCCTAACTCCAAAACACCAAGGTCTTCATCTTCTCCACCTCAAGCAACCATTTTGGAACTTGGATCGTAGCTTCCTTCGCCGCCAAAGATCACCTTGGCGCTATTCGTCGACAACGATCCTTTCGAAAGCGTAAAACGTCGATTGACCCTTCCTAGTGAGTAATTTTACTCACCAAGACCTGTCTAATTCCTAGCACACTTGTGTTCTCATATCTTGTACATTTACATCTTCAAATCATGTTTTTAGACATCAAACACGACCATCAGAAAATCTGTTCTGTATTCTGTTTCTAGACGATTAGTCGACTTGACCTAGGTATTAGTCGACTAGCTCATCTGTTTTGAAACGTAACCTTTTCTGGAAACACAGTTTTAGTCGACTTAGCCTAATTATCAGTCGACTATAGATCACTAGTCGACTACCCCTTTTTACCCTAGTCGACTAACATTCCCTGTAACAGAAACCCAACTTTCTGTATCTCAGTTTTAGTCGACTTAGAGTGTCTGTTAGTCGACTTGAGACCCCTATTAGTCGACTACTCCCTTGACCCTAGTCGACTAACTTTTCCTGAAACCAGAATCCAACTCTCTGGAACCCAGTTTTAGTCGACTAATCCAGACTGTTAGTCGACTTAGGACCCCTATTAGTCGACTAACTATTTCACCTAGTCGACTAATTCTGACTGTTTGCCTTAGTTGATTTCTTTTCTGAATTTGGATCGTATCATTGGTTCATGTGCTATGTATCATTGATTACTTGTGCTTCATGACTGATACCTCATGACATGTTACTTGATGGATATTACTTCATATTACACCATGACTTGTTATTATATATTTCCACTTCATGACTTATCATTGTGTAGTCTCATTCCATAACTGGTTAATAAATGGATATCGCCACTTATCATGCCATCACTTGAACCAAGCATGATACACTTGACTTTTGTATAAAATGGACCAACTTATATTGGGTCGGGGGAAAACATGCGGATATCGATATGTGTACGTGTTTACAGTGGTTTTAGGAAATGTTGTGCAACTCATGTTCCGGTCTGACCTGTGGGCCACCAGGGGACCGAGGGGAGTGCTTGCTCCCTCTTCCTGAATACTGTCAGGATAAAGGGCATACATAAGTCCCTCCTGTTAGCCTAGCGGCTGGCTTCCGTCACCAAGCAACGGAACAATCCTGGACCGTTATCCCGGGCATGTACGGGATCCACTGTAAACATAGTTCGTCGATACAACCGTTGGTTTCCAATAACAACCTTGCTTTACTAGGATATGGATCTATGTGAGCTGGGACGCTGGGTCACATAGCTAGATATCATAGTAAGACAAGTAATAATAAAAATAAGACATTAACTGTGGATCTATTATATTCAGACTCTTACTCTTTATGCTTTCGTTACCTACTGATTGATATTTATCTTACTGTTCCCCTTACTTATTTATGTCTCTGAGCCATCTGGTTGTAGCCTGATTATTGTTATGAGGTCTTGACCCCCTTGGATTTGCATATTCAGGTTCTGAAGCTTGGATCGAAGTGGAGCCATCCACCGAGGATCAAGCTTTCTTTAGTGAGCAGGCCGATTAGCTCCAGTCCTTGTGCCAGATCTCCCTTTTTGACTCACAGGATCTTCATCCTACTCGTGAGCATTTTGTAGTTATATTGTATCTTTTACTTTTGGACTTGGTTGTGATGTAATACACATGTAATGTGTAATACTGTTATCATATCCTGTGATAGCTTTGTAGTTGTACTTTTCAGTTGGCATATGTATGGATACCACGCTTAGTCGTGTACTCTGATTTCTGTTGTACTTTTTGCTTAGCGTATATGCGTGAGGGCACTTTCTGACCTGCGTATATACGTCGCAGTGACGTCCCCGTATCCGTGGGACCGGGGCGTTACAATATTGCTACATGGTCCAAGGGAATGACTCCCTTGAGGTAAATTCAGAAACTCATCTAGATGATTGTGCTAGTTCTTCCGGCGATGATTTAGTTGATGCCGATGCTTTAAATGAAGAACTTTCCATTGTTTGTGAAAAATTATTAGAAAAATATAATCTTTTGAAAAAGAAAAGTTTTACATTAATAGAAGAAAATAAAAATTTGTCTTCTAGACTTGAGATTATTTTGCAAGAGAGGGATGAGATTTCAAGTGAACGTGGCTCATTGAAATCTCAACTTGAACTTGCCCTAAATGAAAACAAATTTTGAAAAATAAAAATGATTGTGAAATTGTTTTGAAGAAAAATGAGGCTTTAACTTCAAAACTTGATTTTGTTGAAAAGAAAATGAATCTTTGAAAAACAAAATTGCCTCTATTTCAAAAAAATTGGATTTGGTTTCAAAGGAAAACATTTTCTTGAAAAATGATTTATCTTCTCATATTTGTCATGCTAGTGTAGCTTCACATTCTAGTATATCTAATGCATGCACCACCTATTCTTCTATAATTGAAAATGATATATGTTGGCCCAAAGGCCTTCCACTCTAGTTTTGATGATGATTAACTCATGTAGTTATGTGTACTAATAATCTTGTGATTTTAGTTTCAGATCATTAGTCAAGTTATTAGTAGGTGATTAGCTTCAACAAGATGATTTGGAAGCTACCCATATGTTGATTCAAGAGCCCAAGCGTCAAAGATCATATATAGCACTTGCTCGGTGGATCAAAGAGTTTTGGATCGAGTCGGCTTGGAGATTGCGCTCTACAAGAAGACATCGGTACCATAGTTTAGTTTTGGGTTTAGATCCTAATTGTAAAGATTAGAATAGTATGATAAGCTCAAGTTCACAACACACACGTATCATGTTTTGGTTTTCGGTTTTTGGTTTAACCGATCTTGGTTTGCATGAATAGATATTATATCAAAACAAGTTTACATGGTTTAATGTATATTAGATTTGTTCTATATACATGCATGCTTCAACTCTTAGACAAACTTACTTTGATATACCTATTTCATGAGTTTTAGGTTTTGTGTTTTAACAATACTTAATTTTGGAATTAAGGACAAAAACTATGATATGTATATGTTTCATGTATATTGGATTTCTATCCATATGCATCATGTTTCAAAATGTTTAAATATCATGTTTTTGTATTTGGAAGAGTTTTGGACAAAACGTATTTTCTATTCAAAATCCATCATGTTTTAGAAAATACAAGGTTTGGTTTTTGGTAAAAATGAAAAGACATAAAAATAGTTTTAATTGCTTGATATTTGAGTCAAAACTTTTATCACATGTTTATATATCAATGCAATTTGAAAAACTATTTTTAGGGATTTTTAGTAGTTTATAAGAATTTATTGGATATTTATTTCCCCAGATTTCTGACCTGTTTTGGTGTCTGCCAGGCTGGTCGGTCGACCCGTACGGTCGACCGCACCATGTAGCCGGTCGACCGTATGGGTCGACCGACGTGCACAGAAACGTGCACGCTGGCTACACCTATAGACGGTCGACCGGGACGGTCGACCGACTGAGAGCAGTTGCTCTCTGTTTGCTTGGGTCGACCGGGCCGGTCAACCGGCAGCTGTCGACGGTCAAAATTGACCGTTAGACGGTCGACCGTGCGGTCGACCGGCAGGGTATTTCTGGCAGTTCTGCTGCCAACGGCTATTTTCCAGATTTGTCTATAAATACCCCATTTGCAAGAGTTTTTCTCTAAGATTTTTTGTGCGAATTTTTCCCTACTCTCTGGTGTTTTTACAGCAATCAAAAGAAGTTTTTGAACTCATATTGAACAATCTATTTGGTGTTTTTGCTAGGGTTTGAAAAATCAAAGAAAGGGTTTTTGGGAAAAGATTTTGATTGAACTTCACCATCTTGATTTCTATTGTTTTCCCAAGGATTTTTCTTTGTGAATCTGATTTCCATTCCATTGGTTTTCTCCACACTTGAGCTAAAATCTACTATCTATTCTATAGGATATTTGTGTGGGAGAAGAAATTGTTTGTGGTTGCTTGTTGAACCACCAAGTTAAAAACCCAATCTTTGTTTGGCTTTGTGCCTTGGGTTGTATCCCTCAAGTTGTGAGGTGATCTTTGTGTTTGCTTTGTGCTAATCCCTCAAGTTGTGAGGTGATTGTTTGTTGGATTAGAGCTTGCCTCAAGGAAGAGGTTGTGGTTGTAAAGAGAGGAGTTGGGTACTCCTTGTGAGAGTTCTTTGTGGACTAGCTAGTGGATTAGAAATCCTTCGTATGTCGAAGGCGGGGATGTAGAGCTGGGTGCTCGAACCTCGAAACATATCTCGTTGTTTGCGCTTGATCCATTGACTCTCTCTCTCTATCTCTCTCTTTACTTTGTGCCTTGCAATTATTTATATTGTGCATTCATATTTGCTTGGCTTGGTTGTGTGTGCATCATTTGTTGATCACACTTGAGTGTAATTTGCATTAAGTTTTTAAATTCCGCATTTAGTTCACAGATTAGCATTGTCACCTATTCACCCCCCCTCTAGGTGACTTTTCAATTGGTATCAGAGCTAGCGCTCCTGATATTTAGGTTTAACCACCTAGGAGTGATCTTGGTTTGCTAATCTTCATTTGCATTATTCATTTGCACACACATAGTTGCACTTATGGCTAGCCCTCCCATGTTTGACCATTTTAGACTTGATGCTTGGAAGGCTAATATGACTAAACATTTAAAAGACCTAGGACATCTAGTTTGTCAAGCCATTACCATAGAATCCCTCCCAAATAGTAGTAAGCATAAGAAGGCCAATGCATTAGCACTTAGAGCACTTAGAGCATCTCTAAATGAATTTCTTTTACCCATTTTTAATCACTATGATTCGGCTTTTGCAGTTTGGAGCTTATTGACATCTCCCGAGCTCCCAAGGATTATCAACAAGATGAGGAGATTTAAGAGAGAAAAGTCCGAAGAGCATTGCTTCATGGTCAAAGGGAAGAACTCCCTTGAGGTACAATCGGACACTCAATTAGATGATAGCTCTAGTTCCTATTGCCATGGTTATTTTGAAGTTCAAACATTGAATTTGGAACTTGCTCAAAAGCTTGAAAATTTATTGGAAAAATACAATCTTTTGAAAGAAGACAATCTTGTTTTGAAAAATGAATTAAAGGATTTGTGTTCAAATTTTGAATTGGTTTTGCAAGAGAAGGAAGAGATCACTAGTGAATATGACTCACTAAGATCTCAACTAGACCTTGCCCTTAATGAGATTGAAGTTTTAAAAAGCAAAAATGATTATGATGATGTTGTGAAGCACAATGAGATTTTATCTTCAAAATTGGATTTTACTTTTAAAGATAATCTTGTCTTGAAAAATAAAATTGATTCAATTACAAAAGAATTGGATTTGGTTTTAAAGAAAAATGAATCTTTGAAAATTGATATTGATTCTCATGTGTGCCATGCTAGTATAGCTTCTTCTTCTTGCACACCTATTGCATGCTCCACTTTATCTTCCACTATTGATAATGATATAAATGTTTTGAAGATGAGTGTTGATAGTTTGGGCTCCACTTTGAGCCAATGTGCTTTAAATCATACACGTTTGGAAACCTTGGTTCGCAAGAAACAAGGTCCATCTTTGCATGCACACCCAACAGGCATACACATGCTTCCCACGGACACAACCATGACATGTATGCTCATGTGTACACATGTACACATTGTGGCCGAAAAGGCCATCTTGCTAGATTTTGTTATGATCGCATTTATCTTGAAAATTTAGCAACTAATCTTGTTTGGGTTAGAAAGGATACTAACCCCCGTGGACCCAAAAGAAAATGGGTACCAAAAATCACCTCTTTGACTTTTGATGTAGGTGGGAGCTCTCGCATCACGTGAGAGTATTGGTGCCTTGAGGTGGATGCGTTCTAAGCTTAAAAGAGAACCATTTGGATGCTTCACTCTCAAGGGGTTTTGGTGGAGAGGACCACCATTGGTTTGGAGAACTAGAGATGCACCTTCATCGGTTTTGGTATCATTCTCTAACTCTCATTATTTACATGCTTTTCATGTTTATCCATTTATAGCATGTCATGTTTATTGTTCATTATGCCTATGCCATGCTCATTAGATTAGTGTTATACATGTTTAGTTACTTGAGCACCCATGTTTTATATGGATCTATATTTAGTGTTCTCACCTTGTTTAAACTAACATGTATGCCCTAGATCTAATGTACATGCATATACATAATGTTCATATGGATGTTTATGATTTATGTTTTGATGACTCATGTTTTATTGTTTCATGATTAGTATGATATTTGCCATGTTTATTAGACTTATGCTTTACATGATTAGTTGTTGAGACACCCATGTTTAGTATGGACCCATATTTTGTGTTCTCTTTATGTTTTAGCTATCATGTTAATCATAGATCTAATGCACATGTCTTTGTCATGCTAATCATATGGTTGTCTATGACTTTTTGTTTTGTTACTTCATGTTTTGATTATTATGTTTATCTTGTTGGTTTATGATTCCCGTTTCATGCTTCATGTTTTGACTGCTTGCTTGAATGATAGTTTTCATTAAGACTAGGACCTATACTTGTACAACTAGTGAGCTACAAATAGACCTTTATATATGTTTGTGCTTGAACGCTCATTTGTATTCACTTGATGTACTAGTATAGTCTAGTTTTGATGATTCTTGCATTTGACTTGTTTTCATCATTTTACATATTTTGTTTTAACTTCATGTATATGTCTATCTTGTACAAACTATTGAGTATACATGTACATCCTTGAGCCACGTGCCTTCATGCATATACTTTTGTGGACTCATTGTGTTTAGGATATGTATGTATACTTTAGTTTGTACATGACATACATATGCCATGAAGTTTAGATCGTTTGGATGAATTTCATGTTTGCTAGGTGATTTCAATTGCTAAGTGATTTCACATTTATGATGAATTTCATGTTTTTAAAGATGAATTCAATTGGTGATTTCACAATGAATTTCATGTTTTTAATTTTGAGCTTGATTGTCCATTTTCATGATGATATGTTTCTCACAACACTTGTACACTCACCTTATTTAATGTTTTCTCATGACTTAGTTTTCATGAGTATAAATTGTGCTATATGGATTTTGAGTGTTTTAGTGCCATGTGGTTTACATGTGTCTTCATGAAAAATATTTTTGTTATTCCTTATTTGAAGAATCTCGTACTAGTTGATTCATATAACTAGTTGTGATATTCTTCCTTGGTAGAGATTTTCAAACATACTATATTTGCAAATCTATTTTTGAAAACCCCTACCATCCAAGGGTGGTTGGATGGGAGATCATGCTCATGTATGCTTTATAGTGAAAATCATAGTAAACTTGAACATGAAATGGGTGGTAGGTTATATGAGATATACACTTGATCTTATTGTTGTTTCAATTGGTATCATTGAATTCTTTCAATTGGTATCAATCTTGACATTTCTTGTATACTCATATTTTTATGTATGTATGCTTGCATTTCATAGTATATCAATTTCAATTGGTATCTAATTTTCATACATATACATGTTTTATTTGTGCTTACTATATCCCTATATCTTTAAGCACAAATCTTGTTTATGATGATAAGCTTGAGCTTCAACTTTATTTCAATTGATTTAGTTTTCAATTGGTATCTTATTCAAGCCTTATCATAGTTTTTATTGGTATTTCATAAAGGGGGAGAAAATTTTGTATTGTTTCTTTCAATTGGTATTTAGTATTCCACTCCCTTGCTTTATGATAGAAAATAATAATTTCAATTGGTAATAATTTCAATTGGTATTAAGATCTAGATTTAATTTTCAATTGGTATCAACATTTATGCTTAGAAATTCAAAATTTGCTATGTTTGATATCAAAGATTGTTTATTTTCAATTGATATGATGATTGTTTACTTATCAATTGGTATCTAGATTTTTGTTTTTCAATTGGTATAGTTTCATTTTTAATTGGTATCAATATGCACTTCCTTGACACATTCTCTTCTAATTGGTATCATATTTATTTTTAGACAAAAAGGGGAGAACATCCCTTGTTTTTGATTCCTTGTTTTGAATATAAAAGATATGTTTTCATTAGTTTTGTTTTTAAACCCCTTTGTTGATGATTGACAAAAAGGGGAGAAGAATTTGAGTTTATATGCATGTTTGCATATGCATGTTTTATGTTTTTAATGTTTTTATTAAGTTCCATTGGTATCCAAAGCATTATTTAAAGAACATATTTAGTTTGCTTAGTTTTGGTATCAAGAGCTTGTATAAGAGATCATTAGTTTTGTTTTGCATATATTGTGTATAATTGGTATCAAGAGCATGTTTATGTTTAGTTTAATTGGTATCTAGAGCATGATTATTTGTTTTATAATTTCATTGATATCTAGAGCCATTTATTAGTTGTTTATCCTATGCATGAGTTAAGGGGGAGCTTCTTTGAAGCTTAACTTTAATCCATGCATATATAACTCCATGAGTTTTGTCATCATCAAAAAGGGGGAGATTGTTGGCCCAAAGGCCTTCCACTCTAGTTTTGATGATGATTAACTCATGTAGTTATGTGTACTAATAATCTTGTGATTTTAGTTTCAGATCATTAGTCAAGTTATTAGTAGGTGATTAGCTTCAACAAGATGATTTGGAAGCTACCCACATGTTGATTCAAGAGCCCAAGCGTCAAAGATCATATATAGCACTTGCTCGGTGGATCAAAGAGTTTTGGATCGAGTCGGCTTGGAGATTGCGCTCTACAAGAAGACATCGGTACCATAGTTTAGTTTTGGGTTTAGATCCTAATTGTAAAGATTAGAATAGTATGATAAGCTCAAGTTCACAACACACACGTATCATGTTTTGGTTTTCGGTTTTTGGTTTAACCGATCTTGGTTTGCATGAATAGATATTATATCAAAACAAGTTTACATGGTTTAATGTATATTAGATTTGTTCTATATACATGCATGCTTCAACTCTTAGACAAACTTACTTTGATATACCTATTTCATGAGTTTTAGGTTATGTGTTTTAACAATACTTAATTTTGGAATTAAGGACAAAAACTATGATATGTATATGTTTCATGTATATTGGATTTCTATCCATATGCATCATGTTTCAAAATGTTTAAATATCATGTTTTTGTATTTGGAAGAGTTTTGGACAAAACGTATTTTCTATTCAAAATCCAGGTTTTAAAAAATACAAGGTTTGGTTTTTAGTAAAAATGAAAAGACATAAAATAGTTTTAATTGCTTGATATTTGAGTGAAAACTTTTATCACATGTTTATATACCAATGCAATTTGACAAAACTATTTTTGGGAATTTTTAGTAGTTTATAAGAATTTATTGGATATTTATTTTCCCAGATTTCTGACCTGTTTTGGTGTCTGCCAGGCTGGTCGGTCGACCCGTACGGTCAACCGCACCATGTAGCCGGTCGACCGTATGGGTCGACCGACGTGCACAGAAACGTGCACGCTGGCTACACCTATAGACGGTCGACCGGGACGGTCGACCGACTGAGAGCAGTTGCTCTCTGTTTGCTTGGGTCGACCGGGCCGGTCGACCGGCAGCTGTCGACGGTCAAAAATTGACCGTTGGACGGTCGACCGTGCGGTCGACCGGCAGGGTATTTCTGGCAGTTCTGCTGCCAACGGCTATTTTTCAGATTTGTCTATAAATACCCCATTTGCAAGAGTTTTTTCTCTAAGATTTTTTGTGCGAATTTTTCCCTACTCTCTGGTGTTTTTACAGCAATCAAAAGAAGTTTTTGAACTCATATTGAACAATCTATTTGGTGTTTTTGCTAGGGTTTGGAAAATCAAAGAAAGGATTTTTGGGAAAAGATTTTGATTGAACTTCGCCATCTTGATTTCTATTGTTTTCCCAAGGATTTTTCTTTGTGAATCTGATTTCCATTCCATTGGTTTTCTCCACACTTGAGCTAAAATCTACTATCTATTCTATAGAATATTTGTGTGGGAGAAGAAATTGTTTGTGGTTGCTTGTTGAACCACCAAGTTAAAAACCCAATCTTTGTTTGGCTTTGTGCCTTGGGTTGTATCCCTCAAGTTGTGAGGTGATCCTTGTGTTTGCTTTGTGCTAATCCCTCAAGTTGTGAGGTGATTGTTTATTGGATTGGAGCTTGCCTCAAGGAAGAGGTTGTGGTTGTAAAGAGAGGAGTTGGGTACTCCTTGTGAGAGTTCTTTGTGGACTAGCTAGTGGATTAGAAATCCTTCGTGTGTCGAAGGCGGGGATGTAGAGCTAGGTGCTCGAACCTCGAAACATATCTAGTTGTTTGCGCTTGATCCATTGACTCTCTCTCTATCTCTCTCTTTACTTTGTGCCTTGCAATTATTTATATTGTGCATTCATATTTGCTTGGCTTGGTTGTGTATGCATCATTTGTTGATCACACTTGAGTATAATTTGCATTAAGTTTTTAAATTCCGCATTTAGTCACAGATTAGCATTATCACCTATTCACCCCCCCTCTAGGTGACTTTTCAATATATGTATGTTAAAGAAGAGTGTTGATTGTTTGGGCTCCACTTTGAGCCAATGTGCCATGAACCACAAACGTTTGGAATCTATGTTTCGCAAGAAACAAGTTCCTCCTATGCATGCACACAAATCACGGCATACACATGCTTCCCACGTTCATACACATAACACAATGTATGCTCATGTGTATACTTGTACACATTGTGAACGTAAGGGCCATCTTGCTAAGTTTTGTTATGATAGAGTACATGATGTAAATTTAGCAAATAGATTATTTGGGTTAGGAAAAGAGCTAACCCCCATGGATCCAAAAGAGTATGAGTACCAAAAGTCACTCCTATTTTTGATGTAGGTGTGGGCTCTCACTTAACGTGAGGGCATTGGTGCCTTGAGGTGGATGCGTTCCGAACCAAATGGTGATATTTTTGGATGCATCACTTTCAAGGGGAGTTTGGTGGGAGGACCACCTTGGTTTGGAGACCTAGAGATGTGCCCTTATGGTTTTGGTAACAATCTCTAAACTCCTATTTATGTTTACATGCTTTCATGATTAATTTTTAGCATGTCATGTTTTATGATTATTATGTTAAATGCCATGATAATTAGTTTTGTGACATACATGTATAGTATTTGAGATACACCCATGTTCATATGGATTATTACTTTTGTGTTCTCATCATAGTTTAACTATTGTGTATATCATCATTCTAAACCATGTGCATGTACATATTAATCATGTTGGCTTATGTTTTTCATTTTATGCTTCATGATTTGATTACATGTTTAAGATGTAGTTTTCATTAAAACTTGTGTCAATTCTTGTGCAACTAGTGAGCCACAAATTGATTATTATATGTTTGTGCTAAATTGCTCATTTGTACCCATTAGATGTACTAGTATAGCCTAGTTTTGATGATTCATACATTTTGACTTGTATTTCCTATTTTGTACATGTTTTCATTAATATGTGTTTAACTTCATGTATATGTTAATTTTGTTAAAACTATTGAATATACATGTATACCTTTGAGTCATTTTCCTTTCATGCAAAATCTCTTTATAGACTCAATTGTGTTTGATATGTATGTATACATTTAGTTTTGACAACACATACATATATCTTGAAGTAGATTTAATTTTGATGATTTTTATAAAAGAATTTCATATTGAGCTTAAATGCCTTATTCCATGACTTTTGTTGATTACATAACTTTTTACACTCTATATTTGATGTTTACTCATGATTTATTTTCATGAGATTATATGAGCTTTATTACTATTTGAGTGTTGATGATTGTGTGATTTTCAAAGTTTCATGGATATATTCTTGTTTTATTCCTTACTTGAAGGATTTCGCACTAGTTTTCAAGTCTTTCATAAAACTAGTTGCGTTATTCTTCATGTGGTAAAGTTTTCAAATGTGTTATAATTATTTTCAAACTTATTTTTGAAAACTCCTACACATCTAAGGGGGGTTAGATGGGCGACCATGCCTTGTATGCTCTTTATTGAACATTTATTTAAACATGTGCATGAAAGGGAGGTGGCATGAGTTATACACTTGATCCTCATCATATTTTCAATTGGTATCCCAATTGATATTTTCATGGTTGTATACTCATCTTTGATTTTCTATATATGTATGTTTCAAAACTTCAAAGTATCAATTTCTATTGGTATTTACTTTTTCATACATATATATATGATTTGATTGTGCTTACTATATCTTTGCATGTTAAAGCACAAATTATGTTTATGCTAAACTTGATTTACTCCTTAATGACAATTATTTTTCAAATTGGTATCTTATACAAGCTTATGCTTCATTTTATTGGTATTTCATAAAGGGGGAGAAAACTTCATGTTTTAGTTTTCAATCGATTGTATTTTCAATTGGTATCTTACTCTCACTCTTTATGATGAAAAATAATGTGATTTGGTATATTATTTTTCAATTGATTTCCTATACGCTTAATGAAAAATATTTGCCTTTCACTTTCAATTGATATCAAAATTATAAAATATTTTAATTTGGTATCAAAATTACAAGATGTTTACAATTGGTATCATGATTTACAATATACATATATTTTTCAATTGGTATCAAAACATACAATGTTCATTTTCAATTGGTATCAAAAGTTTACAAGATATATTCAATTAGTATCTTTTGGTATCTTAAAATTTTTTTGTTTATTTTCAATTGGTATCATAATTTGGTATCAAAAATTTTGATATGTATTGCTTATATGCAAGGAGAGTTTAACATCTTCTCTATATATGATTCATGTTGAGTGTATCTCATATTGAGGAGCTTGACCGCTCTTCTCTATGTCTTACACGTGTGTAGAGGGAGTTTCACATCTCCTTTTATATATTGTATATTATGCTTTATGTGGTTAGGGTTTAGTCATCTCTTTTCATATAAATGCATGTATGCAAGGGGAGTTAACTTCACGTCTCTCCTCTTCATGAATGTATATAGCATATACACCTTTATTGTTTTGATTTATGCAAAAAGGAAGAAAAATATTATTTATGTCCTTAATGTTTGTACCCCTTTGTTGATGAATTGACAAAAAGGGGGAGAGAAATTTGGAGTTTTTATATATGCATGCTTGTTTAATTTGTTATTTTTATCATTGATATCAAGAGCATCTTTTGTTGATATCAAGAGCATGCTTATTTCATTGGTATCAAATATCATGTTTATGCATATTTATATTGAGCATTCACGACATATCTTTATTGTTTATTACTATGCATGAGTTAAGGGGAGCTTCTATGAAGCTTAACTTTAATCCATGCATATATAACTCCATGAGTTTTGTCATCATCAAAAAGGGGGAGATTGTTGGCCCAGAGACCCTTCACTCGAGTTTTGATGATGATTAACTCATGTAGTTATTGTTTACTAATAATCTTGTGATAATTAGTTTCAGATATTTGATCAAGATATTAGTAGGTGATTAACTTCAACAAAGGTGTTTTGGAGCTTTCACATGGTGATTCAAGAGCTCGCGCGTTAAGATCGCATCTAGCACTCGGTTGGAGTGAAGCTCGGTGGATCATATTTGGATCGAGTCGACTTGGAGACGGAGTTCTACAAGAAGACCTCAGTTTGTTTAGTTTATGTTTTAGATCTTGTGTTAAAGATTAGATAGTGTTGATATGCTCAAGTTCACAATACACACACAAGTTTTCAGTTTATTTGATTTTTGGTTTTAAGTTTAACCGATCTTGGTTTTCATGTCAAAAACATAGATATAATATCTTTCATGTATATTGATTTCTATCCATATACAACATGCTTAAAAGTTGTTTCAATAACATGTTTTTGTATTTGCATGAGTTTTGGAGAAAACGGTTTTCCATTTCAAAAATTCAAGTTTTGGAAAATACGGATTTTGGTTTAAGACAAATTTTCAAGAACACAAAAATGGTTCAAATTGTTTAGAATATGTGTTAAATTTTACTCACACATATTTGTATTTCAAAGATCTAATAAGAACTGATTTTTGTGAAATTTATGTGATTTTATGGGATTTAATTGAAGGTAAAAACCCAAGTTTTTAATCCCTATAATAGTTGACCCTGGCCATTTGCCGGTCGACCGAGGCAGAAGTCGGTCGACCGGTCCGGTCGACCGAGGTGCACAGGACGTGCACGCAGCCCAGGCTGGGAGGCCGGTCGACCGCCCGGTCGACCGCCAGAGAGTTTCTGCTCTCTGGAAATGGCCCTGGTCGACCGGCAGAGAGCTCTGCTCTCTGTTTCCAGTTTCCGATCGACCAGTGGCTCAACGGTTAAAAATATGACCGTTGGCCGGTCAACCGCCCGGTCGACCGGAGGGCAATTCTGCCCTTTCCAGCTGCCACCGGGCAGATTTGTTTTGGGGCTATATATACCCGATTCTTGAGCTGTTTTTAAATAAGTTTTTAGAGATTAAAAAATTTCAATCTTTACAAGTGTTTTACAACAAGTTTTTAAAAGAGTTTTGGGTTTAAAGATTTGATCTTTATTTTGTTTTTAAAGGGTTGAAAAAATCTAAGAAAAGAAAAGTCTTTGGGAATTGATTTGATCTTCATTTACATTTCTATCTAGAGTTTTTTCCTAGAGTTTTTCTTTGTGATTTTGATTTCCAAACTCTTTATTTTCTCACACTTGAGCTTATCTATCTATCTTATCTATAGGATCATTATTTTGTGAGAAAGAATTGGTTTGTGGTTGAGAGAGACCACCAAGTGTTGTAAACTTTCATACTTTGTGATATCCCTCTAGTGAGAGGTGATTGTGTTGATATCCCTCTAGTGAGAGGTGATTGTGGAAGTGGTGTTTGTATCCCTCTAGTGAGAGGTGATTGAGTTGAAATCCCTCAAGTGTGAGGTGATTGTGGTTGTGTGGCTTTGAGCCTAATCCCTCTAGTGAGAGGTTGATTGTTGTTTGGCTAAGTGCCTATCCCTCTAAGTGTAGAGGTGATTTGTGTTGTGCCTTGCCTCTAGTGAGAGGTTGTATTGGTTGAGAGAGGAGTTGTGTACTCCCAAATTGTATTTGCCCAAATCATCAGTTGAGGTTCCCTATATGGGAAGTCTTGTGTGGACGATTTAGTGGAATTCCTTCTGCGTGAAGGCGGGGACGTAGAGCTGTGTGCTCGAACCTCGAAACATATCCGTGTGTTTGCGTTTGATCCACTTCTCTAACTCTCTCTCTCTCTCTCTTATATTGTGCCTTGCATCATTTCATATTGTTCATTCATATTTATATGCTTGGCATTGTTTGTTTGTGTGCCATACTTGTGTTCAACCAAGAGAGCTTCATTTATCACTTCAACTCTTATTTAGAAGAATTTAGAGGAGATAGTTCAGAGCCCTTCACCGGGAATTCGGCTACACTCTTTAGTTACACTAAGTGTGTTGCATTTAGTTTTTAATTCCGCATTATTTGTCATTAGATTAGCCTTACACCTATTCACCCCCCTTTAGGTGTACTTTCAGATTATTCCTTCGATGTACTAGTCTCATGGAGCCGTGACTTGAGCCTGTACGATTAGTTTTGCTCATAATCAGTTTTATTCGGTTTTATCGGTTTTATCGGTGTTTTGTTAGTTTAGAAGATATCTGGTGTTGCCTTGTCTACTTTATTCATCGCCTCGTTACCTGCTCTTATCATCTTATATCATACATGTTCCCGGCTTGATATCGATTACTGTCTCTCTACTTGCTCCTGCATGCTGGTGCTCACGACACGGTTTTTAAAGCATATTTATGACTTGGATTTATCTATACACATGTCCTTATCTCAGCACGCCATCTGGCTTTCGCATCACCACTCGCCGGGGAGTTCTGACTCCTCTGGATCCTCATGTCCAGGTTTTAGAGTTTGGAGCTTGTGGACTCTCCCAATTGCTGATCAGAGTGGCGCAGCAGAAGCGTGGATCCCCAGCAGACCGTCCGAAGCCCCATTCTTCCCGGCCCTCTTGCTCGGCTCTAGAGTTTTCCTGTTATAACTCTGAGCCTCCTTTTATACTGTTCATACTTGTACATCCTTTGTATTGCCGCATTTGCGCCATATTGGTGATGTAATATTATAGTAATATTATGTCACTTCTTGTGATAACTTTGTAATTGTACTCATATGTTGGAATAATACACCACCTGCTTCCGTACTCTGATTCTTGCCTGTACTGATGCTTAGCGTATGTACGTGAGGGTATTTCTGACCTGCGTATATACGTCGCAGTAACGTCTCCGTACCCGCAGGATCGGGGCGTTACAATTTTTCTACCGTCAGCTCATAGAGTAGGCTTCACATTGCTCCATTTATTTTCATCACTGATCTCTTTGTATAGTTTGTGCACGTGTTTATGTGATGCAAATGCAGGTGCAGACTCGAATGCTTTATAATGAGATGGTGTTGGTAGTAAGGGAGGAAGTGATTTGCGGACATGGTATGCATGATTAGTGGGAAGTAGAGAATGAACAGCAACAATGAAAGGTGGAGAGGGTGGAGCTGGCAACAAAGCCAAAGTGGACGTTTGCTGGGACTGTCCAGTCTTGCATCTCAAGGGTAGTAGCTTAATCTGCTTACCCTCATGCTCAAATTGACACATGTTAGATCGACCGTAAATGGTGACATTTTTGTCAAACAACTATGGTCTACCTAGTATAACTTGACCCACATTCATGGTGATCACATCACACCAAATCTTGTATTTATAATGATTGAAACTGATTGGGATAAGACATTGTTGTTTGACCTCAAGTGTTGTGGAGTCAATTCAAGACACTTTTAATGAGTAGAGGTGGGTTATAATCTCTAATCCAAGATTTTCACACAGCCTGGACGATATTGCATTCATACAACTTTCATTGTCTACAATCACCTTACACTCTTATCTCCAATCTTGGTGAACGTGTGAAAGGTCGCAATTCTTCTCCAATCGACCTTTTCTGTTGGCAGAGAGGGAACACACTTGACGACAGACAAATGGGTAGACGGCGTTGACCTCATGCAGTTGAGACCAACATCATCGCTTGATGACTCGTCGTCAGTTTCAACATCTGGGTGATAGGTATACTCATCAGAATCTGATTCAGTGGCTTCGGTGGGTGTTCCATCTATTATGGTGTTTTGACAAGATTAGCGCAAGTGGTGGCTAAATGTCCATAACCTTGACATTTGTAGCACTTGGTTGTGGAACTAACTCTGAAGGAATCAGGGTCCTTGTTTCTGTTGTCTCGTTCAAGACTCTTACCCTTGATGTCATCCCTATATGAAGGGATTTGGGTACTAGTCCTATGGTTGGGAAGATGGGGAGGGTCTAGGCACTGAAGTCCTATAATCATAACTCTTTGAGCATGAGGTCCTAACGGAATCTAAATCTTGGACTAAGACATACACTGCCTCTAACTCGTTGACTCCTCTAACTAACAGTTCAGTTAGTAGGTCATCTCTAAGGCCGGCTCTGAATCTAGAAAGAATTTGAGTTTCACCTTTCTTATGGAGGGTATTGCATCTGATGAGGAATTCATCGAATTTCTCGACATACTCCTTTACAGATTTGTTATCCTGAGTATGATGGTGCCAATTGTTCATGAGACGAACACTAAACGATGGTGGCACATACTTTATTTCTAACTCTTCTTTATCCTCTCATGTGTCAATCGGTGGTCGACCTCACGCTGCACGTTTGTTTTCTAAGTTGGTCCAATATTGACTGGCTTGGCCAGACAGTTTCATTGCAATGTATAACTTTCCTAGACTCAGTAAGTTCGTACCATGTGAGGTATCTATCTAGTTGGAGTGTCCAGTCCATGAAAAGTTGTGGGTCGAGACATCCCTCAAAGTTGGGAACATCGATCTTGATGCTTTTCAGATATTGAGCGTCAGGATTGGATGTGTTCTCGATGTTGTTACGTCGGTTGTTTTCGGTGGAGTTTGATCACGTGTGGACTCCACTTTGGTCAACCTTTTGTCGAGTGTCTTAAGGGTATCTAACTTGGCATTTATCTTGACGAACATTGCGGCAATCTGTTGAGGATCCATTGGGATGGTGTGAGATTCGCTAGACTCCTCTAACAAATATGGGTGACCACTACGGGTGGGCATGCACTATGCAAAACTTAAATAAGGATTAGATGCAAATTTAGACTAGATGATTTTTTTTTAAAATGCACGAAAACAGTAAAAGTTTCTAGCAAATGACTAAGTGATGCAAATCCTACCCTAACCGTGCTCTAATACCAAATTGATGTGAAACTAGGCATGCGAGTGAATCAGAAATCAGTGATACGATAAATTTTGCTACATATCACCAACTATTACGATATTGGGTAGGAAAATATTTTAAACAAATAATGCAGGATGATGGATTTAACAAAATGCGCAATAACAGTAGTACCTTCGAAATCTAAAATATATTGATGCAACTACTCAGTTATGATGGCAAAGCTTGTATAATCAATATTATGATCAGCAAATACAAAGTAGCAGATGCACACTAACTCACAATATAGTGGCAGCAGATTAACTTGATAAAATATTAGAGGCGGTTGTCAACCCACAAATAAATAGACCGTGTTAAGAAGATTTATCTACTGATGATTACAGAGATATCTTAGATATCTAGTTGGTATTAATACGTAGAGCTCTTCGTCACGATCGTAACGGTACCAAGATCACCTGAATCGGAGCCCGGATGCGAAAGTTACGGCCCAAAAATGAGGTAGAGTCGCTTAACAGGTCTGTTTTTTGATAATGGGTCTGGATCTGAAAATTGAAACCCAAATTAACTTCTTTTACGTTTTGTCTGTTGCAGATGGAGGCCAAGGTGTTTTTCTTGAGTGGTTGTGCTAGGCTGAGGAGATGAAGAGGATAAAGACTTTGTTGGATCTTTTGATGAGATGTTATTTTGTTGTTTGGAGGAAAGAAAATGACGAAAAGAGGTGGGGAAAAGTTTTGCATTGCTGTTGGCTTCAGGAACAGTGCCTGGGTGAGGAAAAAGAGAAGAAGGAGAAAAAAGATTATGCTGGGGTTTAATTAGAGAAGAAAATAGGAATCAGCTCCTAAGCAATTTGAGTGAATCAATTTCACAAAATTCTTCATTGCTCATTGTTGGTACAATAGGGCCTTTATATAGGATTTTACAAAATTGAGTCCAACTCAAACTCCTAATCTAAATAGAATTACAATCCCAAAATTTAAAAACCAAAATTTAGAAACTCAAAAAAAAAATCAAGAAAGAGAAAAAAAAATCTTACTACTACTTCAACTTGGACTAGGATTTCTTCGATTCATCTTTTCGGCTCTTTATTCTTGAATAGATGTCTGCATCATATAGATTCCAAACTATTATGGTTAAAAGCACATTGGCTCAAGGTTGAGCCTATAATATCAATACTCTTTTTCAAATCACACATCTCATTTTTATCAAAAGAGGAAGAAGCAATATTAACGTGAGAAGTGTGAGAATCAAAATCTTTTTTTATTTGTAGAATGGAAATCTTTTCTTTTTATTTCAAAACATTTTTCTTTTCTTTTTCAACAAAAACAAATTGATTTTTCAAAGATGTAACGCCCCGATCCCAAAGATACGGGAACGTCACTGCAACGCATATACGTAGGTCAGATGGTGCCCCCACGTATATACGCTAAGCATAAGTGCAACAAGTATCAGAGTACAACACACAGCGTGGTATATTCATATGCCAACTTACAAAAGATAAATACAAAGCTATACAAGTTATGATAAGCAAAAATCACTTTACAAGTGTCCTTTATCACAACCCAAGTCCAAAAAGAACGATATACAACCAAAAATACAAAGATGCTCACGTAAGGATGGAGATCCGTGAACCAAAAAGAAGTGTCGGGCAGGATAGATCTAGAGCTGGTCGGCCTGCTCTCCTAGGTAAGCCAAGTCCTCTGTGGAAGGCTCCACCTCGTTCCAAGCCTCAGAATCTGAATATGCAAATCCAAAGGGTCAAGACATAATACAACAAATAAAAGATAGCCAAGTGGCAAGGATCATGAATAGAGATAATGAAATAGTACTAAATAACAATGCATGACAAGAGATGTAAACTAAGAAAGATAAAGTCATATGCAATAAATCTACAATTAATGTCTTATTATTATTACTTGTCTTACTGTGATATCTAGCTATGTGACCCAGCGTCCCAGAGCACATAGATCCATATCCTAGTGAAACAAGGTTGTTATTGGAAACAGCGGTTGTATCGACGAACTATGTTTACAGTGGGTCCCGTGCATGCCCGGGACCACGGCCCAGTATTGTTCCGTTGCTTGAAGACGGAACCTGCCGCTAGGCTAAACAGGAGGGTCTTATGTATGCCCTTGTCATGACAGTAAACAGGAAAGGGAGGAAGCACTCCCTCGGTCCCCTGGAGTACCGCAGGTAAGACCGGAAACATGGTGCACATCCTAATACCACTGTAAACACGAACACATATCGATATCCGCACATTTCCCCCTGACCCATGTGTAAGTTGGTGCATTTTATGTAAAAGTCCGGTGTATCATGCTTTGTTTTAAGAGATGGCATGATAGGTGGTGATGTTGCTATTTAACATGCCATGAAACGAATATATACAATAACAAGTCATGAGGCAATAGGAGATGCATCCATTCAGTTATATGTCACGTAGTGCTAGTATTGAAGCATGAACAAGCAGGAAATAATACACATGTAACAAGTATAGGTACTAAATTTAGAACAGAAATTAACTATGACACACAGCCAGGATTAGTCGACTAGGGTAATGGTTAGTCGACTAATAGGGTTTCTAGTCGACTAGGAGTTTGGATTGATCGACTAAAACTGGGATACAGAGTGTTGGAATTCTGTTTCAGTGTATGCTAGTCGACTAGGGTAAGAGGGTTAGTCGACTAATAGGAAGTACTAGTCGACTAACAGATATTTCGGTCGTCTAGATCTGTGATACAGAAAGTTGGGTTTTCTGGTCCAGGATGGATTAGTCGACTAGGTGGATTCAGGAGTCGACTAATATGGGTTTCCAGAGAGTTTATTAGTCGACTGATATTTTGGGCAAGTCGACTAATACAGTGTTTTCCAGAAAAACTAAATTTCAGCTAAGTGTTCTAGTCGACTAGGTCTTATGGTAAGTCGACTAATAGTGGGGAAAATCAGTGTACAGGACAGAAATTCTGGAAACGTGTTTGATGGCTAAATTCCTGGTTTTAGGTGACCTATGTGTACAAGAAGTGTAAATACAGTGCTCTAAGGCTAATACAAGTCTTGGTGAGTGAATTACTCCCTTGGAATGGTTGGATTTGAGCTTAGATGACCTAAAAATAGGATTTTTAGTGTGCAAGTGAACAAAGATTTCTACTTCAAGTATGTGATGTGTGAATTAGGTCTTGGTGAGTAAGAACTCACTTGGAGGGGTCAAATCTGAAGCTTGATCCAAGGATGGAGGTGTTGGCTCCAATCCACAACTTGTAGTTGAAGCTAGGTTGAAGGATTCCCCCTTGGAGTTGCCTTGATGAAGCCTTGGGTGAATCTCTTGTGATCTTGAGGTGGAAGTGAAGGGATTGGGTGCTTGGAGTTAGGGTTTAGTTGTGGAAGGAGGAGATCTTGGAGCTTCTCTCCTCTTGTTGAAGTGAAAGAGAGAAAAAAGAGTAATTTGCAAATGAATAGGAATTTATAGTTTGGGATTTTTGTAAAGGGGTTGGGATTTTGATGGATGAGAGGGACTTTTGTGTAAAAAGGGGGGTGAGGTGAGTGTCCTCTCTTTGGCCACTTGGCCGGCTGTGGGAGAGGGAGAGAGTGAGTGGGGTTAGGTGAAGTGTGAGTGGGAAATGAGGTGGAAATGGAGTGGAAAAGGAATTTTGCAAATTTTGGAAAAATGCCCGAAATTCAAGTATTTTGGAATGGTCTGAAAATTTACCAAAAATCAAGAATAAGATTTTAAGACTCATGGTGAAATTCGTTTGAAGAAATAATTTGTAGTTTTAAAATTAAAAATCCCGGAATCAGTCACCTGCCGACTCAGTTGGGATTTTCATAAATTCGTAAAATCTCCAGAAAAAGAGTGTAGGTTGAAAACATGATTCTAAGGAATAATGCCTAAAGGACCATTTAGAATTTCCTAACAGTTTGGAAGATAAAATTCGGAAATCGGCCAGCGGTACTGGCCGACACCGGTTTCGGAGAAATTCATTTTAATTCCAGAAAATTCCAGAAAATCACATAAAATCTAAAATATTGGAAAATGATATTTGAAATTAAAATCGGTCAAATACGGAAGGTACATCGGAAAATACGGTCAAAGGACTGAATACGTAACTAGGCACGTATTCCGGGAGAGGGGTATTACAATCTACCCACCTTACAAAAATTTCGTCCTCGAAATTTCATAAGGTGAAAGATAACAGGAAAAGCAATAGATAGATATGGATACAAGGAAAGATAACGGTAGAAAAAGTAGAAGAAAAGAGTCTTACCCAATCAAGATGTGAAAAGATGAGGATAACGATCCCGGATAACGTCCTCACGCTCCCAAGTGGCCTCTCTGGCGGATGCCTGTTCCATGACACCAATACCAATAGAATAGCTCTGTTCTTCAGTGTCTTGACACTCCTATCCAGAATGGCCAACGGCTGCTCTTGGTATGATAAATCCGGTTGTAGCTCCAGCTCGGAATGGTCCAGAATATGGCTGTCATCCCTGACATACTTCCTCAACTGAGACACGTGGAAGACATTATGCACCCCGTCTAAAGATGGCGGTAATGCCAATCTATAGGACACATCTCCCACACGATCCAGGATCTCGAATGGGCCAATATACCTTGGACTCAGCTTCCCACGAGCACCGAACCGGATCACTCCCTTGGTAGGTGATATCCTCAAGAATACATGATCTCCAACCTGGAACTCCAATGGCCTTCTCCGAGTGTCTGCCCAACTCTTCTGCCTACTCTGAGCAGCCCTGAGATGATTTCTGATAACCCTGACTTTCTCTGTAGTCTGCATCAGAATCTCTGGTCCCAAAAGACTCCTCTCACCGACTTCATCCCAACAAATCGGTGATCGGCACTTCCTACCATACAATGCCTCAAAGGGTGCCATCTTAATACTTGCCTGGTAGCTGTTGTTATATGAAAACTCAGCCAAGTGAAGATGGTCTTCCCAAGATCCCCCAAAGTCAATCATGCAAGCCCTCAACATATCTTCAAGGATCTGGATAGTCCTCTCAGATTGTCCGTCTGTCTGAGGATGATAAGAAGTACTGAATTTCAGACGAGTTCCCAGACTTTCTTGGAGACTCTCCCAGAAATGAGATCTGAATCTGGTGTCTCTATCTGACACAATACTAACTGGAACTCCATGCAGACGAACCACCTCCTTCAAATACTTATCTGCCAGAACCTCTGTTGACTGGCCTACCCTGAATGGTATGAAGTGAGCTGACTTGGTGAGGCGATCAACTATCACCCACACCGCATTATTACCCCTGGGACTCCGAGGCAATGCCGTCACGAAGTCCATGGTGATGTGCTCCCATTTCCACTCGGGTATCGGCAAAGGTTGAAGAAGTCCAGCTGATCTCTGATGCTCGATCTTAATCTGCTGACAAACCAAGCACTTAGCAACAAACTGGGCTATCTCCCTCTTCATAGCATTCCACCAAAAGTGCTTCTTCAGGTCCTGGTACATCTTGTTTCCCCCAGGGTGTATAGAATAAGCTGAACTGTGAGCTTCCTCCAAAATCTTCTGTCTGACTTCTCCTCGGGGAACACAAAGTCTATCTCCAAAATATAATGCACCATCTGGGTGAATGCAGATATCCGACCTCAATCCAGCCTCCACCTGAGCTCTGAATGTCTGCAATCTGGGGTCCTCCATCTGAGCTCCCTTGATCTCCTCAATCAATGATGACTGGATCTGTAATGCCATGAACTGCCCGGCCTTATCACCCCCTTGCACCAACATCAAATCCAATCTGATGAACTCCTGAATCAGCTCCCTCTGCTGCGTGAGGTGGACTAGCACTCTGTTCTCTGGCATCCTGCTCAGTGCATCAGGAACGGTATTGACTTTGCCTGGATGATACTGCAAGTCAATATCATAGTCTGCCATAAGCTCCAACCACCTCCTCTGCCTCATATTCAACTCCTTCTGTGAGAAAATATACTTGAGGCTCTTGTGGTCTGTGTATATCAACACTTTGTCTCCCAGAAGGTAGTGTCTCCAGATCTTCAAAGCAAATATCACAGCTGCCAACTCCAAGTCATGAGTTGGGTAATTCCTCTCATGAGGCTTCAACTGCCTAGATGCATATGCTATAACATGATCATGTTGCATAAGCACACACCCCAGGCCTTTACCTGATGCATCACAGAAAATGACCATCCCTCCTCTTCCTGAAGGAGTCCTCAAGATTGGAGCTGTGATAAGCCTCTGCTTCAACTGCTCAAATGCTGTATCACAATCTTCTGTCCATATGAATCTCTCCCCTTTTCTGGTGAGCCTGGTCAACGGAGCTGCGAGTCTAGAGAAATCCTGGACAAAGCGCCTGTAATATCCGGCTAGTCCAAGAAAGCTCTTTATCTCGGTCACCGTCTTCGGAACTGGCCAATTCTGCACTGCCTGGACTTTACTAGGATCAACTGAAATTCCTTCTGCTGAAACTATGTGTCCAAGGAAAGCTATGCTATCCAACCAGAATTCACACTTGCCCCTCTTGGCATGAAGCTGCTCTTGCTGAAGGGTTTGCAACACAATCCTCAAGTGCTCTGCATGCTCCTTCTCATTCCTTGAATAGATCAGGATGTCATCTATGAATACAACTACAAACTGATCTAGGTAAGGGGAGAACACTCGGTTCATCAAGTCCATGAAAACCGCAGGGGCATTGGTGACTCCGAAAGGCATAACTAGAAATTCATAGTGGCCATATCGGGTCCTGAATGCAGTCTTCGGAACATCCTCCTTCTTCACCCTCAGCTGATGGTAACCCGACTGCAAATCTAACTTAGAAAATACACGGGCTCCATGGAGCTGATCAAACAAATCATCAATCCGGGGCAAGGGATACTTGTTCTTGATGGTGACCTTGTTCAACTCCCTATAATCAATACAAAGCCTCTTACCACCATCCTTCTTGTTTGCCAATAGCACTGGAGCTCCCCATGGTGAAGTGCTTGGCCGAATCAATCCCTTGTCCGAATACTCCTGCAGTTGCTTCTTCAGGATCTCCAACTCCGTCGGTGCCATCCTGTATGGAGCCTTGGATATAGGAGCTGTCCCTGGAACTGTATCAATGGAGAACTCCACTATCCTCTCCGGTGGAAGTCCTGAAATCTCAGCAAAGACTCCTGGAAATTCATCCCACACTGGCACTCCCTTCAGAACCTCCGAAGTGGTCATCTGAATCTCCTTCTTAGCAGGCTTCACCTCTCCACTAAACTGGAACTCCGGCTGATGAGGGATTCTGAAATTGATCCTCCTCCCTCTACAGTCGATCACAGCATAGTACTGACTAAGCCAAGTCATGCCTAAGATTACGTCGTACCCCTTGGTGTCTAGTACGAGCATATCTATGGCCAAGATCTTCCCACAAAGTTCCACTGGACAGTCAGCACAAACTCTAGAAGATACAACTACCCCATTCCGGTACTTATCTCCCACTTGTGGTCTAAAGCCTTAACAGGTATGGAATGAACAGCCACAAAATAGTCGGAGATATAACAGTGGGATGCACCCGAATCGAAGAGAGCGAGAACAGGTATAGAATGAACTCTGATGTTACCTGTAATCACCTCCTCTGAAGCCTCGGCCTCCTCTGCTGTCAGGTTGTAGGCCTGACCTCTGCCACGCCCTGCTGCTGTCCGGGCTCCTCTCTGCACTGGGCGAGCAACATGCGGTGGAGGAAGGGGAAGAGCTCTCCTCATCACTGGTCCCTGGTGCCTCTGCCCAACTGGCCCTGGTAGTGCCCTCTGTACATTCTGCCCTTGAGGTGCCGGCAAGGTTTGATTAGCAAACCCCATTCTCCTGCGAGGACAGGTCTCCACGGCATGGTCTCGTGCTCCACACACCAAACACCATCCGTTTGCCCTCCGGCAATCCTGCTGAGAGTGTCCTGGTTTCTGGCAGAAATTGCAGATAAGACCTGGTCGAGCCACCTGGTAAGGAACTGCCCTGAATGGTTGCCTGGCCTGGACCTTCGCTGCTCTGGATGGTCCTCCTCTGCCCACCGGCACAAACGGCCTCTTCATGGCCTGGTTCTCTTGCTTCTTCTGAAACCCACGCTCCACCTCTCGAGCGATGGTGAGAACCTCAGTATAGGTCTTCAGCTGCTGGGGCATCAGAAACATCTGGATCTCCATCTGTAAACCCTGCTGAAACCTGCTTGCCCTCTTCTCTTCATCTGACACCATGTAAGGGGCGAAGCGACTCAGCCTGAGAAATTCTGCAGCATACTCATCTACGGATCTGTTCCCCTGTTGAAGCCTGATGAATTGCTCCTCCATGTCCTTCTGAGCAGTGGCGGGAAAGAACCTGCTATAAAAGCTCTTGGAGAACGTATCCCAAGAGATAGGCTCCTTCAAGCGAGCCTCCTCTGCAAGCCACCAAGTCCTGGCTATGTCCTTCAGCTGTATCTTTGCAACCTCCACTTGGTTCTCCTTAGGCACCCTGGCGGCGTTCAGCAGATCGGTGGTGTCTGTCAACCACTGTTCAGCCTCCAATGGCCTCTCGACTCCCGTGAATACGGCCGGCTGTAGCCGTCGGAAGTCTGAGACGTTCCCAGGCCTTTGCTCCTTCGGAGCTGCCAACTCCTGCCTGAGGAGCTCAGTCTGCTGCTGCTGATTCTCCATCTGCTGTTGCTGGTTTCCCAGCATAGTCTGAATGATCCTCAGGACATCAGCACCCTCTCCTCCTACGGGTCCATTCGGTACTTGCCCGACATTGTTGCGACCCGAACGTCTCTCCATACCGAAAAGGATAAGATCTGGAATTGGAGACAAAGGGAAGGAGTTTAGGATACGAGGAGTGAATCAAGGACGGAATCAAGAAGGACTAGATAACTTTGTACATTGTAGTTGGCATAAGCAAATCACTAGAATTTGCCACTTGATTGTACTTTTAGGTTTGAGAGCCTAGGCTCTGATACCAACCTGTAACGCCCCGATCCCAAAGATACGGGAACGTCACTGCAACGCATATACGTAGGTCAGATGGTGCCCCCACGTATATACGCTAAGCATAAGTGCAACAAGTATCAGAGTACAACACACAGCGTGGTATATTCATATGCCAACTTACAAAAGATAAATACAAAGCTATACAAGTTATGATAAGCAAAAATCACTTTACAAGTGTCCTTTATCACAACCCAAGTCCAAAAAGAACGATATACAACCAAAAATACAAAGATGCTCACGTAAGGATGGAGATCCGTGAACCAAAAAGAAGTGTCGGGCAGGATAGATCTAGAGCTGGTCGGCCTGCTCTCCTAGGTAAGCCAAGTCCTCTGTGGAAGGCTCCACCTCGTTCCAAGCCTCAGAATCTGAATATGCAAATCCAAAGGGTCAAGACATAATACAACAAATAAAAGATAGCCAAGTGGCAAGGATCATGAATAGAGATAATGAAATAGTACTAAATAACAATGCATGACAAGAGATGTAAACTAAGAAAGATAAAGTCATATGCAATAAATCTACAATTAATGTCTTATTATTATTACTTGTCTTACTGTGATATCTAGCTATGTGACCCAGCGTCCCAGAGCACATAGATCCATATCCTAGTGAAACAAGGTTGTTATTGGAAACAGCGGTTGTATCGACGAACTATGTTTACAGTGGGTCCCGTGCATGCCCGGGACCACGGCCCAGTATTGTTCCGTTGCTTGAAGACGGAACCTGCCGCTACGCTAAACAGGAGGGTCTTATGTATGCCCTTGTCATGACAGTAAACAGGAAAGGGAGGAAGCACTCCCCTCGGTCCCCTGGAGTACCGCAGGTAAGACCGGAAACATGGTGCACATCCTAATACCACTGTAAACACGAACACATATCGATATCCGCACATTTCCCCCTGACCCATGTGTAAGTTGGTGCATTTTATGTAAAAGTCCGGTGTATCATGCTTTGTTTTAAGAGATGGCATGATAGGTGGTGATGTTGCTATTTAACATGCCATGAAACGAATATATACAATAACAAGTCATGAGGCAATAGGAGATGCATCCATTCAGTTATATGTCACGTAGTGCTAGTATTGAAGCATGAACAAGCAGGAAATAATACACATGTAACAAGTATAGGTACTAAATTTAGAACAGAAATTAACTATGACACACAGCCAGGATTAGTCGACTAGGGGTAATGGTTAGTCGACTAATAGGGTTTCTAGTCGACTAGGAGTTTGGATTGATCGACTAAAACTGGGATACAGAGTGTTGGAATTCTGTTTCAGTGTATGCTAGTCGACTAGGGTAAGAGGGTTAGTCGACTAATAGGAAGTACTAGTCGACTAACAGATATTTCGGTCGTCTAGATCTGTGATACAGAAAGTTGGGTTTTCTGGTCCAGGATGGATTAGTCGACTAGGTGGATTCAGGAGTCGACTAATATGGGTTTCCAGAGAGTTTATTAGTCGACTGATATTTTGGGCAAGTCGACTAATACAGTGTTTTCCAGAAAAACTAAATTTCAGCTAAGTGTTCTAGTCGACTAGGTCTTATGGTAAGTCGACTAATAGTGGGGAAAATCAGTGTACAGGACAGAAATTCTGGAAACGTGTTTGATGGCTAAATTCCTGGTTTTAGGTGACCTATGTGTACAAGAAGTGTAAATACAGTGCTCTAAGGCTAATACAAGTCTTGGTGAGTGAATTACTCCCTTGGAATGGTTGGATTTGAGCTTAGATGACCTAAAAATAGGATTTTTAGTGTGCAAGTGAACAAAGATTTCTACTTCAAGTATGTGATGTGTGAATTAGGTTTTGGTGAGTAAGAACTCACTTGGAGGGGTCAAATCTGAAGCTTGATCCAAGGATGGAGGTGTTGGCTCCAATCCACAACTTGTAGTTGAAGCTAGGTTGAAGGATTCTCCCTTGGAGTTGCCTTGATGAAGCCTTGGGTGAATCTCTTGTGATCTTGAGGTGGAAGTGAAGGGATTGGGTGCTTGGAGTTAGGGTTTAGTTGTGGAAGGAGGAGATCTTGGAGCTTCTCTCCTCTTGTTGAAGTGAAAGAGAGAAAAAAGAGTAATTTGCAAATGAATAGGAATTTATAGTTTGGGATTTTTGTAAAGGGGTTGGGATTTTGATGGATGAGAGGGACTTTTGTGTAAAAAGGGGGGTGAGGTGAGTGTCCTCTCTTTGGCCACTTGGCCGGCTGTGGGAGAGGGAGAGAGTGAGTGGGGTTAGGTGAAGTGTGAGTGGGAAATGAGGTGGAAATGGAGTGGAAAAGGAATTTTGCAAATTTTGGAAAAATGCCCGAAATTCAAGTATTTTGGAATGGTCTGAAAATTTTACCAAAAATCAAGAATAAGATTTTAAGACTCATGGTGAAATTCGTTTGAAGAAATAATTTGTAGTTTTAAAATTAAAAATCCCGGAATCAGTCACCTGCCGACTCAGTTGGGATTTTCATAAATTCGTAAAATCTCCAGAAAAAGAGTGTAGGTTGAAAACATGATTCTAAGGAATAATGCCTAAAGGACCATCTAGAATTTCCTAACAGTTTGGAAGATAAAAATTCGGAAATCGGCCAGCGGTACTGGCCGACACCGGTTTCGGAGAAATTCATTTTAATTCCAGAAAATTCCAGAAAATCACATAAAATCTAAAATATTGGAAAATGATATTTGAAATTAAAATCGGTCAAATACGGAAGGTACATCGGAAAATACGGTCAAAGGACTGAATACGTAACTAGGCACGTATTCCGGGAGAGGGGTATTACAAAAGATTTTTTTCTTTTGTAATCAAATCAATTTCATTTTTCAAAGTCTCATTTTCTTTTGAAATAAGACCAAGTTGAATTTTCAAAAAATCTTTTTTTTTGAAATTGAATCAACTTGGTTTTCCAAATATTCATTTCCTTCAAAAATAGTATTTAATTTTGAAGATATAGAAAAACATTTTTTTCTTCAATCTTTTGTTTTCTGTTTTCAATAAATCATATTTTTTAAGTAGTTCTTAATCATTATATGATATATTCTCATTTTCATCAAAATCAGATTCCGAGTTTACGTCAAGAAGGTCGTCCCCTTGGACCACGAAGCATATGTCAGAAGTATCATTTTCTTCTTCCGAGTCTCCCTCCTTGTCATTTGAAGTTTTTCGCCAAGAGAGATCGATGCATTTCAAACTACAAATGTAGAATCAAAATTAGTAACTCTAGAGAAATAATCATCATTTAAGGCTAGCTTTAAAGCATGAGTAGTTTTTCATTAGCCTCAAGAGATTTTCCATTTAATCGATTTAATTCTTTAATAGTGGAAAGATAAATTTCCCTTCCGAGGGATTAAAGATATAAACACATCTTAATCTTTCAAGTTTGGAAGTTAAGAGTATCAAATATGGGTGGTGCAAAAAAATTCACGTGTGTGTAAATAAAAATGTGATTAGCAAAATAAGGATCACTCTATGGTGGTTAAATCGACAATCAAGAGCACTGGCTCTGATACCAATTGAAATCACCTAGAAGGCCAAGGGTGAATAGGTGATGTGCTAATCAAATGCAAAAACTAAAAACTCTGACAACAATTACATCTTAACAAAATCAACTTGTATAAACAATAAACTAATAGCCAAGAAATGAAGTCGTATACCCCGTGAAGGGCTATGAACTTCTCCTCATAATTCCTCTTAAATAAGAGTTGATGTGCTTAATTGCTTTCTTGGTTTAAATGAGTGCAAGCATATAAAATAATATCAAGCATATAATAAGCAAGTAAGTGCATGCAAGATACATAAATAAGAGTGAGACGAGAGAATAGAAATCGCAAATATGGAAGATTTGTTTCAAGGTTCGAGCAACTAGCTCTATGTCCCAACTTTCGCCGTAATAAAGGATTTCTACTAAGTACGATCCCGCAAGATCACTCTGTGTCGCAACACCTACAAGCTTCCTCATTCGTTCCCATAAAAACTTTAACGCATTAGCCCGCAAGTTCGATCGAGCAGCAACCTCCAATCACTCAATGCAATAATTTGAAACAACTTGGTGATCAACTTCTTGACCACAAACAAAGACTGTCACGTCCCGCTTCCCAAAATACGTGGAAACGGAGTCGCGACGAGAGTCGACGACGCATATACGCCAGGAAAATACCTCACGTATACACGATAAGCCTAAAATAACCTGAACAAGGTATAAATCTAAGCCATAATAAATCAACGATCACTGCAATATCACATATAAATATCTAACACAATGATAGCAAATAAATGAAGAGAAAAATGGCAACTGGATTATGGGTTGGAAAAGAAGATAAATTAGGAATAATACCATCAATAACATAATAATAATGTATAAAATATAATACATACATATACTTGTATAAATGCAAATCAAAAACATATACACTTAATATGTATGCACATATATTTATACACATGTATAAAATAAATTAATCAATAATAATATGTAATCTAAATAAAATTAATAAAAGTAGAATACAGTATTATTAGTTAGGGGATATTACATTCTACCCACCTTATAAAAATTTCATTCTTGAAATTTCAATAAAAGTAAGGAATAATAAAAGAATCAAAATCCGGGGAGAAAACAAACAAGCTTCCACGTCGCCTCGCTGGGACACCACGATTCCACTGTGCGCTCTGATCTCTGTCGTCGATCAGGTCCAAAGGCCAGTCCCAATAGTCAATACTGGGAAAAAGGAACCGAGATGAAAGATAGGAACCAATAGAAAAATACAGATCGATTCGGAAGGAATGTTAAAATCGGAGGCATCAACAGATTCAAGAGATAGACTTAGAAAGGAAAGACGATTGATTCTCAAGTGGACTCATATCATTGTGTGAATATTATATGTTTACTGCAATGTAAATATAACTCATCTCAGGTCACAAGCATGAACTTGGTCTGTTTTATTGTGAACCTGGCTCTGATACCAAGAAAACCCTGTCACGCCTCGCTCCCCAAAATATATGGAAATGAAGTCGCGACGAGAGTCGGTGACGCATATACGCCAAGAAAATACCTCACGTATACGCGCTAAGCTTAAATTAACCTGAACAAGTTATAAATCTAAACTATAATAAATCAACGATCACTGCAATATCACATATAAATATCTAACACAATGATAGCAAATGAATGAAGAAAAAAATGACAACTGGATTATGAGTTGGAAAAGAAGATCAATTAGGAATAATACCATCAATAACATAATAATAATGTATAAAATATAATACATATATATACTTGTATAAATGCAAATAAAAAACATATACATTTAATATGTATGTACATATATTTATACACATGTATAAAATAAATTAATCAATAATAATAAGTAATCTAAATAAAATTAATAAAAGTAGAAATACAGTATTAGTAGTTAGGGGATGTTACAAAGACTCACATATAAGAATTCTATAAAATAGATATAGAGGTAATAGCTCAAGTTTGTGTGAGAAAATAGAGAAGATTGAAAGTTAAAAGGTGAAGACACTTTTGTAAACTGAAACACAAGGATGTGAAATGAATAGCTCATGAAAAGCTCAGCCAAAACTTATTTATAATACTCTCTATTCATTCCTATATATAAAAGAGAATTAGAGATCATTACTTAGCAAATACAAGTAATAAAAACATGTTGAAAACACAAAATAAACGTTGGAAATGAATCTGAACTGTTTAAAAAAGAGAAACTAGCTGTGGAGATAAAACGGGTAAGTTGACTGCCTGACCGTCGACAACTATACAAGCCTGTCGATAGACATGACTCAACGGTCACATTTCTCAAAAATATTACAAGAACTGTCGATAGCTAGGGTTGGTTGCTGAAAACTGAGACATACTCAGTCTCTGTTGACTCTACTGCCGATAGCTAACCTCTGTTGTTGACAGACTGAGCATAGGCACAGCCTTTGTAAAGCCACTTGTTCACAACTATTCAAAGTTGTTGACAGCTGAAACATCCTTAGCCCTGTGCATTCATGTATCAGCAGTCAACAACAGCATATAGCTGTCGATTGTCATGGTACACTGGACAGTAAAAAATATTTTTGAACGCTTTTTTAAAATCAAAATAAGTTCCTATAAATTCTACAAAAATAAGTTCGTATAAATACCTCAGAGCACCAATATGTATGATTAAAAAATTAAAACATATTTCAAACATTTTGAACTTTTTTTTGTAATTTGAAAATCATTTTGAAATAAAACTAGATTTTACAAAAACTAAACTTTAAACACAAATTCATTTTCAATTAAACTCATCAAACTAATAAAGAAAACTTTTGTGTGTGAGTTTGAGCAATCAAATCCCTACACTAAACATTAGCAAAACTACTAGACTAAACATCTTACAAACTCTATAAACAAGTCTTCATCTTGATATGATCTTTCTCTTCATCTTGATTCAATCAAATGTGATATCCTTGACTCCTTCTTTGATACTTGATGTGTCTTTTGTGCTTGAACTCTTGACTCAACTCGTGTTATCTTCAAAACTTGACTTTGAGTTTTTTTTATAAAAACTAAACACTAGAACTACAATCTTGATTAAAACCTAAAATTTAAACATAAAAGATCATTAATACTATAACTACATGAGTTAATCATCATCAAAATTAGAGCGATAAGCGTTTGGGCAATAGAGAGAAGGCCGAGAGAGATGAGAGCGGTGCGGTATCAAACCTTGATCGACAAGAGATCGAGACGGAAATCGACGAGTTAATAAATTTCTGAGCTTGAGAGGAAGAGAGAAGGGGGGAGAGAGGTAATCGCAGTGCAGGAGAAGAGAGAGAAAGAGGAACACCCCAAAATAGTTGTTTAATGGGGTTGTCAGTTTTCTCAGCATTAAAAATGCCAGCCCCAAAAACCCAATTTCTCCCAAACTTTTTTTTTTGCAAAACAAACAAATCAGAGCTGAAAAGCTCACGGGGCCACAAAACTTAGAAAAAACCCAAATTTATATCAACTTTCTGCAATCCAAACTGTCCCTTAAAGGATTGCTTGTTTGACTACTCACCAGAAGTTCCTGCCCGATTATATAGCAAGGTTGTGTCCTCTAGGGGCTCACACATCCTTTTGCTCAGGTAGTTTGTGGCTCTCTTTGGTTAACAAGTGAACACCACAAAATATTCTAATATAATATTAAAGTATCTTATATTTTAAATTATTTAAATTAAAAAATCGGTTTAGCATGCAATCTCGCAATCCACAAAATCATCTTTCCCACTCATCTGAATTTGCAAACAAAATAATCAAACCGAGCGAAGTAAGGTTTCTCCCGTGACTCCTTGTCAAACTTTGTTCGTCTGTCTGTCCCTCAAAAGAGAGCCAGAGAACAGAGTGACACTCTCTCTCCCCCTCTTCCCGCCTCTTTTCCTCCTTACTGCTCTCTCCTCTCCTTTCCGCTCTCCCAATTTTCTCTCTCTCTTTTTTTTTTTCTTTTTCACTCGATTCCATCACGAGTGGTAATCTAATAATTCAATCCATTGTCCCCTAAAATCTCTCTCTCTCTCTCTCTCTCTCAAGTTTTTCATCTTTTCAAACCGTTCACACTGACTGAAAAAGCCAAAGCCCAGGCCATTTCTCCGTGTCCTCTTTTTTGTCCTTTCTTCGTCCCTTCGTCTCTTTACTCCCTTCTTTTCCCCCCTCCGTCAGTCTCTCCTCGTGCTCTTCTCTTGAAAACCCTAGCGCTCGCATTCAATCTCCCGTTTGTTGAAATCCGAAGAAAGGAGACGCGCAGAGATCGGAGATGGGAGGAGGTAACGGGCAGAAGGCCAAGATGGCTCGCGAGAGGAACTTGGAGAAGCAGAAGGGCGCAAAGGGTAAAAATCTCTCTCCCCCCGTCCCCCCATCGACCGATGTCGATCGATCTTCGTCTATCGGTTCTGCTTTGTTTCTCTCTTTTCTTCTTTCATGCGATTGACTGGTTGTTGCTGTTGTGATTGATGTAAAGGGAGCCAGCTTGATTCGAACAAGAAGGCGATGACGATTCAGGTTTTTTTTCGTGTTTCCTAACTCTGTTTCGGCTTCTGAGTTCTTTTCTTCCTGCGAATTCTTAAAGTTTTATCTTTTCATTTTTTTCATGAAGTGATCTTAGTATGTGTGGTTGAATCTGTGGTGGATCTTGTTAGATCCGTACCTCTGTTGAAGAATTTAATGACATTGGTTGAGAATTGGTGTTGATCTGGTTGATTTCGCTTAAAGTCTATGCTATAGTTGATGTTCATAGCTTTTGATCTCTGTGCTAGGTTTGGTGTTGAGAGGCTTTTTTTCCTGATTCTCCTAAATAGATTTTTATTTTGATGACATAAACTATTTTATTTGTCGGTTGGGGATCAAAACAATGAAAATAGGGGAGAGTTGAGTGCGAAGGGTTGACCTTGTATAATTTGGTTGGTCAATTTGAATTCTATGGATGCATCAACTTTGGATAATGTCGCTCTCAACCCAAAAAAAAAAAGGGAGAAAAGAAAAAAAATGGATAATGTTTTGTTTCCTGAACCGGAGGTTTGTTAGGTTTAGGTCTATAGATTGGTTTATTAAATTATGTCTTAATTATCCTTGGCATGCTACTATTATCACTATTGATATCAATTATTATAGGGTAATACTGTAATGGACTCTAAGAATTTATCATGTATTTTGTTTACTTCATTAACATGTTGCAAAGCCATACCAGAGAAGGCTCAGATCTTAAATTCCAATATCTATTTATTAAAGTTGGGGAGGATGGAATTTTTGGAAGACTCATTATACTAACTGGATTATGTATATTTGGCAAAGCATTAGAGGTAAGAATCATAATATAACTGTCTGGTCAAGCTTCATCATAGAGAGTAAAAGAAAAGACACTCTGATCTAAGCTTCCATGTTTTAGATCCTTGAAAGTATCTAAAAGTAAACAAAGTTAGGAATTTTTGGTATTATGAAACTCTGAGAAGTTTAATGGAATATAAAGTTCTGTTAATGAATGTTAGTAAATTGATAGCTGAGTTTGTATCTGTATTACTCATTGTTGTTGTTGCTTTGCTTCTGGTTGTCCCCTTGGTAAGGAATTCAAATCAAGTCAAAACTTTATGTTTCACTTTCAAGATATTGGTACTCTATGTTTCACCTGCCATTCCATTATATTGAAGTAATGGACCCTCTATACTGATCTCTGTTGAACTTATCTTGACCGGGTGATGAACCCTGATTGGAATCATGATCTTTATAATAATGTTTAAACAGCTGTTCATGCTTGGTTAATGATCTCTTTTTATAGTTGCGTGGGTGATAACAGGTGGATCTGTTAATTGGTTTATTATGATGCTCGTGGTGCAACTTACATGTTTAAGACTCTAATAATTATGGAAAAGTGAATGCCATTTGTTCTTGTCTAGTGCTTCAGAAAAATGTCAAAATAGTCTTGGTTAAATGAATGTCATTCCCTAGTTTTATATCCTTTATATTGGACATGATTAAACTCACTTCGACATATGAATCTATGAATCTATGCGTGGGAATAAAGATAAGATGCGGAAGAGGGAAATATATTATTGAGTTTGCAAGTACCCAATATCGGAAAGTCATGCCCCTGGATGGCCACACCCTTATGTTACGAATATATATATACACACACATATACACACACACATACATACATAGAGAGAGAGAGAGACTTGTGTCATTCTAGAGGGATTCAAGGCTGAATCCTTCCCACACAAATACAACCCTACGACATCCGAACAAAAGATTTTGTTGAAGATGATCTACATTATTTGAAGTAATTAAAAATAAAAAATCATGTATTTTGAATACTTTTTATCCATCCATCATGTAGGCACAAAATGGACGGCCAAAATAGTGAGTTGGTTCGGTGTAGAATATTTGAAATCTAACAAAAATTGGTGTGCGAGGCTTTTTAAGTGTTTAGATCATGATGAAATGGTCAGATAGAGAATTTGTATGTCTAAAGATGTAGATCTAAGCAATATGATGTTTTCAGCCGTTCATTTTGTGCCTACTTGATGGATAGGCAAAAAGTATTCAAAATACATGATTTTTATTTTTAGTTACTTGAACAATGTAGATCAACTTCAACGGAATGGATCTTGCATTTGGATGTCGTAGGGTTGTATTTGAGTGTGAAGGGTTCGGCCTTGAATCCTTTCAGAATGATACAAGTATATCTCCATATATATATATACGTGTTATAAAACTTAGAAATACAAAGCTGAAAGAGATTCTGGGGGGAGAGTGGAGAATGAGACTCTTGTATTTTTTCAAGTGCATAAGATGAACACACGAATGACCTATTTATCGTAAAATCTTGGTTATTATGCAGTCACTATTTGCATAGTAACCACCTATCATATTTACTATGGATGCGATGGAAGTGGTTGGTGGTTGGAGGTGATGGAGGTGGATGACCATCTCTTCATGACACTTCCCCTTGGATATCCACCATTCATGATGTCTTATTAAAAACTTTGCTAGAAAAAATCCAGTGGGATAAAATTATAGCGAAGGGAGAAAGAGTACACTGTTCTAGCATTCATGTTTTATGCAGTCTTGTTAAAAACTTTACCTGAAAACTTCATTGGGATAAAATCATAGTAAGGAAAAAGAGTATAGCCACGTAAGCTCTCTCTTAAGTTGGCATGAATAGTTCTTCATAAATTTCGCAGATGACGCATCTCATTATCATGAACAAGTTTGTTTGAAAATTGTAGTAGAAACTGCCTTTGTGAAGAGATCTGTCATATTGTCACTTGATCAGATATATTAAATATTAATTTTCTTGTCCTTTTCAAGCTTTTGGCTGAATGAGAAGAACTTTGAGGTGTTTGGTCCTATCACTTTTGATTTATCCTTCATTTGAGCGACACATGCAGTGTTGTCTTCAAACAGTACTGTTGGATCTCTATCAATTGGTAATCCACAAGTTGCTTCATCATATTGAGTCACAGACCGCAGCCACACACATTCTCAATTTGCTTCATGGAATGCAATGATTTCAGCATGATTAAAAAAGTGACAATAAGTGTCTAATTTTGTAAATGCTAAGAGATCGTTGTACCTCCACATGTGAATAGATATCCTGTTTGAGATCTGACTTATGTGTATTGGGTAGGTAGTATGCATCTGCATAGCCAATTTTGATCTTTTGGGATAAAACAAACCCAAGTAAATTGTTTATCGAAGATAACAAAATACATGCTTTCTTCCGTTCCAATGTCTCCGTGTAGGAGATGAGCTAAATCTTGCCAATAGATTAGTAGAAAATATATATTTGATCGGGTATAATTAGCAAGATATATAATAACTCCAATTGCACTTAGGTATGGTACTTCAGGATTAAGAACCTCTTCATTATCTTCACGAGGGCGAAATTAATTTTTTTCACATTCAATGATCTAACAAACATTGGGGTACTTAAAAGGTTCACTTTATTCACGTTAAATCATTTTAAGGCCTTTTCAGTATAGTTTGATTGATGTAAAAATATTCCACTTTGAAGGTGCTCAATCTATAAACTAATATAATATTTGGTTTCTCTAAGGTCTTTTATTTCAAATTCCTCTTTTAAGTACATTGCTTTTAGAATTTCTTTATGAGTCTCAATAATATTTAAATCAACATAGACAACAACAATAATAAATTTGGATGTTTTCTTAATAAAAACACATGAGCATGTAGGAAGATTATTCACATATCATTTTTTTGATAAATAGTTGCTTAATCGATTATGCTACATGCGTCTTGATTGTTTTAACCCGTATAATGATATTTGTAATTTAATTGATATAACTCTTTGAGTTTTGAACTTGATGCTTCATGCATCTTAAATCCTTTAGGATTTTCATATAAATATCACTATCAAGTGATCCGTATAAGTAAGCTGTAAAAATATTCATAAGACACATTTCTAAATTTTCATAAATGTTATTGCCTCTATTATTGGAAACTACATTTCTTCATAATCAATTTCAGACCTTTGTGAAAAATTTTATGCAACAAGTCGAGCTTTGTACCTCGCAATCTCGTTTTTTCATTGCGTTTTCGCACAAAAATTCATTTATATCTCACAGGTCTTATGTCTTCAGATGTGAGGACAATATGTCCAAAGACTTTACACTTATTAAGTAAATTAAATTTAGCCTGTATAATGTCTTTTCATTGACTCCAATTGTGTCTATTTTGATATTCAGCGACAGATCTTGGTTCAGGATCATCACTTTCATTAACAATATCACGTGTTACGGAATAGGAATATTTTCTCAATATTTTTCATCTTACCTCGATTTCATAATTCTCCTATATTAACATAATCAATTGAGATCTCGTGATTTTTTTATACCTCCAGGGCTTTCTCTCTCTTGGCTAGTCTTATTTTGTATTTCTACTAGAACATAGTCTTTCATATTACCGGTCATCATGCTTATCTGCTTCTTTTTTTGAGGATTTTTATCTTTAGAATCGATTAGTCAACCACGTTTCAGACGTGTCTTAGACTCATTAATAACTTCATTTTGGAATTGTCCTTTGAGATTTCAATTCGAGCAGAGCATTTGGAGTTGATATATATGATTCATTAACTCTTTTTGATGCAATGCATCCGATGATTGATTTACTATTTCTTGTAATTACAATCTTTTGCACTTCTAACTTATATTATTTTGTCTGAGGATCAGCAACAAAGATGGTTCACTCAATGTAATTTTTTTCCAGCAGTTTCTTCTCCCCCTAATGCTAGAAAAATTGCCTTATTGAAATGGCAATTGGTAAAATGATCTGTAAAACATCACCGGTTTGAGGCTCAAGATATTTTATGATAGAAGGAGATTTATATTCGATATATATTTTCAGTTTTCTTTGAGGACTTATGTTTGTGCGTTGTGGTGGAGAAATTGATACATATATCGCACAATAAAAATTCTTAGATGAGAATATTTGGTTCTTGACCAAATGCCATTTGTAATGGGGAGTATTTATGATATGCACTTAATTTAATGCGAATTAATGTCGTAGCATGTAACATTGCATGACTCTACACTAAAATTAAAAGCTTTGTTCTCACTATTAATGATTTAGCAATAAGCTGGAGAAGCTTAATCAATGATTCAGTTAAACCATTTTATGTATGTACATTTGAGATGTAAACTCACCAGCATTATCAAGCTTAACGTTCTTGATTATATAATCAGAAAATTGTGCTCGTACTCTAATCATCTGAGCAAGAAATTTTGTAAATATTACATTGCGAGTAGATAATAGACAAACGTGTGACCATTTGCTAAAAGCATCTATCAATACCATAAAGTATCGAATGGTCCACAGTGAGTGAATGACCCATATATATCACCTTAAATATGTTAATGAAATGTAGGTGATTCAGTTTTAATTTTAGATGGTGATGGTCTCGTGATTAATTTCTCAAGAGAACAAGTATCACATGAAATTTTACTGGTTTGAAAGATCTTCTCGCCCATTCAATGTATGTCCATGTGAATTTTCAATAATTTTTCGCATCATTATTTAACCAGAATGACTTAGACAGTCATGTCACAGAGTTAAGGTCTGAGCATCTTCTTTAACTATCATATGTGACTAAATCACATTTATACATGTGTAAAATAATCCCTTAGAAAGCTTTGATAGTTTTTCTAATATGCATTTTTGTTGATGCGTTAGTAGTAAGATACATATATACTTCATGTTTTTTAGTTGCAGACTGAGTGTCATATCCATGAAGATATATGTTATTAACAATTTTTTTTGTATTTTGGTGAAAACAAAGCATCTTTTATGAAAATTTTTGTTTCATTTAGCAATATGATGCTGGCTTTATCCGTCCCTTCAATCAAGTCTGCGGGACCTGATATTAATAGTTGCTTTTATTGATTTTAAATCAGAGAAATACCTTTTATATTTAAGAATAGTGTGCGTTGTACCACTATCCAATATGTAAATATCATGGATATTGAACTTGACTCCATTATTAGTATAATCCATTTCAACCTTCATGCAAAGATGAACAATTTGATGGTCTCAAACATATTATTATAAATGTAACATTACAATCAAGATAATTTGTAATACGTCAAGCATAAATGATAAATCATAGTAATACACATTTATTTAGTTGTCACCAATATCTGTCGGCAAAATCATCAATAAGTCTGAAGCATCAAGATGAGTTGAATCATCCATAAGATCATGATATTCAATAAAATTTACTTTTTTTTCTTTCCCTCTCAGAGATGCCTTGCAAAGCTTACAAAGGTGCTTTAGTGTTTGATAGATCGAGACCAATGTCCTTTGGTACCACATCTATAACAAGAACCTTTAGGACTCTGGAAAGAATTTTCACGAACATCTTTTTCATTGTCTTTCTGCATGATGTTTTTTGGATCACGTTGTTTTGTGAAAAAGTATAATAACTTTGATTGTGTCCACGACCATGTTCACGAACATGATCATGATTATGTCCTTGTCCATAATTTTTAAAAATTGCAGCTTTTGCTTCTGGAAATGCTGTTGAACAATAGGATGAGACTGGTGATTTTTTTAATCAATAGTTCATTATTTTCTCTACCAATATAAGATATGAAATTAGTTCGGAATATTTTGTGAAATCACACAGCGAGTATTGCCGTTGTAGGGTTATATGAGATGCATAAAATGTGGAGTAAGTTTTCTTCAACGTTTCATTGTCTGTGACATTTACCTCAAAGAATTTTTGTTGCGAGATTATTCTGAACATTACAAAGTTGTAATCAGTGACTTTCTTGAGGTCTTGAAAATGCGAAGCTTTCCATTCATCACGAGTAGCAGGAAGTACAACTTTTTTTGATGAATAAATCTTTCTTTTTGATTTTTCATTGGATACTTATCTTTCGTTGTGAGTCTTTAATTGTCTCTGTGAAACCATTGATTCGAGATGCATTTCTATATGAATTGTTCAAGACATATAATTCTTTCCCGTTATGTCAAGTGGAATGAACTCAAGTTTTGCAAGGCTTGACATAGTGATAACTATAATATAATATAAAAATAATTAAAATCACAATATGATTATTCGAGAACAAAAATAATACAATTATATTTATATTTCAACCACAATAACAGTAAACAAAAGAGGAAAAATGAACAATATAAGGAAGACGAAAATGAACAATATAAGGAGTACAAGGGAAAGTTGAAAATCACTTGGCATATCTCCAACAAAAAGAGTAATAATAATGATGAGGACATCAATAAACTTTAAAAATAGACTAAGCATTTTGCGAAATTTTTAATTGAAACTTGTGGAGAGGAAGAAATTGAGGATGACGAGATATTGAAAAGTGAGTTATGGGAGTTTAGAATTAACCAATTTATAGAGCAAAAATTAGCCGTTGGAACAAAAGAAAAACAAATTGAATTTTATACAATTAAATGATGTTAATAAAGATGGTAAAATAAATGCATAGTGTAACATATATTTATGAGCTATAGTATAGGTAGATCATTGTACTCGGTAAATCTTTCGGTGGATGTTTATACAAACGTAAATAGTAGAGCAATAAATAATGAAATAAATATAAGCACGCCACACTACTTGGTAAATCTTTCGGTGAGTGTTCATACAGACCTAAACAAAATAGCAAAAAATAATAAACATGAATGAAATATAATGTTAGTTAATATTTGTAGTTTGGGGTTTATTTCGCTCAAGCATCAACGAAGAAGTTAGTAAAGTTAGATAATAATAGAAAATAATATTAACTTTTTGTAATCACATCACATTATTATAAATATGTGGTAAGCCTTTTTTATATATGCTAGTGGTGTTATGGGAGTATAATGAGCAGAATAATCTACTTTTTTTCCCCTTGAGCTAATAGAGGTAGATGTTTGTATAAAACTAGAGCGTTCGTGTTGATAACGTGTTATAAAAACTGAGAAATACAAAACTAATAGAGATTATGGAGAGAGAATGGAGAATAAGAGACTTGTATTTTTTCAAGTGCATGAGATGAATACATGAATAACCTATTTATAGTAAAACCTTGGGTTACTATACAGTCACTATTTGCATAGTAACCACCTATCATATTTACCATGATGGGATGGAGGTGGTTGGTGGTGGGAGGTGATGGAGGTGGATGACTATCTCTTCATAACAATATATATATATTATATATATATATATATATATATATATGCATATGCATATGTACGTAGATATGTATGTGTGTGTGTATATAGAAAGAGATAAACTTGTGTAGGTTGTCTAAAAATCATTAAAGACAAGTCATCAGACGCGGATCTCCCAACATGAAGGTCACGTTTCAATTAAAACGCGGACCTCGTGTCCAAGAAGAAACACAGACTTTAGACGCCGGTTTGAGAAACCTCGCGTTTCACTTCAAACACAGGTCTGAGTAACTCCGCGTCTCATCTCAAACACAGGTCTCATCAACCCTGTGCGTCACTTCAAACACGGGTTTGAGGAGCCCTGCGTCTCACTTCAAACGTGGGTCTGAGCAACTCCGTGTCATATTTCTAGACAGGTTTGAGCAATTCTTTGCTTCTCCTCAAACGCATATCTGAGCAACTCCGCGTTTCTGTGGAGACGCGGTTCTAAGCCCAGCGTCTATGCAAACGCGAGGTCCGTGTCCAGGGCGAGACCCATGTTTCTGTTGTAACTGATCCCCATTACTGGGTCAATTAACTCCCCACATAATGGGAGTTAATCCCCATTATGGGAAGATTTTAGGGGACAATAATACCTCTATGACTCCCTATAAATAGCCTCGAGCTATGAGTGAGTAGGAGGCTTTTTCTGATATTGAGAGCCGATAATTCTCAAGCTAAAAGCTTCTTGCTTTTCAACCACAGAGGTTCAGAGAGAAAAAGAGAAATCAGTGGTCTCTAAACACATAGTGTGTTAAAAACAGAGTTCCTTTTTGATTAATCTTAGAGAGCATCTTGAAGAGAAGCTTGACACTCGGTGACTCGGCCGGTCAACGGAGAATAAGAATCACTCTCCATCGTCACACGAAGAACACAGTCTTAAACAAAGGGGAGAACGAGTTCTCCCCTATTTTGTAATCGGAATCGTTCCGTTATAACTTTTCAGCCACTCAAAGAAACTTTACTTCACACACCTTTTCTGACCAAAACAAAAAATGGCGACTTCGCTGGGAACTTCTTTCTCTATTGAGGAGAACGCCGTGGCGCAAGCTGATGTCCAGCCTTTTGGCAAGACGGTTGAATCCCTTGTCGTTGAATTCGACCAAGGGAAGTTCGAGGAATTCCTTTCCTCAGGCTCCGCCAGCCCTAAGGCAATGTAGCACTACCGTAAAGTCTCTTTTGAGACTCGCTCTCGAATCTCTCCAGAGATTTCTCTCAAAGTGGCCCTCATCACTACTCACAACGCAAGCTTTGCCACTTCTAACGAGGTTCTGAAAACCTCTCGTGCATCCCGTGCAAGTCAACGTCTCTCAGGGGACTCGCAGGGCTAATGTGCCGGCACACGATCAAAGTGATGGCGAAGTCAGTCCCGCCATCGCTTCTCTCTGAACTCTGAATTCCAGGTTGCTGAGGGTTCTCAACAACCCTTGAGGCTCGTTGACGAAAGCGTCGCGCACGTCAACAACAAATCGAAGATTCTGCAAAGGCAATGTGTTTTGCAGATTCAGAACACGAGGTTCATACCTGCGTTCCTCTCAGGTAACGCGAGGTTCGCGTCCAACGTGAGACCTGCCTTTTGCCTACCCCAAAACGTGAGACACACGTTCTATCAGTTTCAGAACGTGACTCCCGCGTTTCTGATCAATTCAGGACTTACATCTTGAGGCAAACTCAGCCAAGGCCGGATGCTCGCGTTTCTACCTCAAAACGTGAGACCCGCGTTCTGCCTGTTTCAGAGCGTGATTCCCGCACTTTTAATTCAACACCACGTGAGGCCCGCGTTTTAACAAAGCAATGCGAGACTCGCGTTCAGAATGGCATGTCTTCAAGACATATGAAGCCAAGAAGCCTTCATCCCCAGGGGTTCGAGGCTAGTTCCTCAGGCGTCCCCGTGACGGACCTAAGGGTCTACCTGATAAGGAAGAGGAGCGTCCATCAAATCGCTTCTCAATGTCACTGCGAGCGACTCATCTTAACAGTAGTCTCTGATTGCCATTGTGGCTTTCTAAAAAACCAAGCTTTCGGTTTTCCATCGGTTATTGACGGCTTCAAACTCAGCCAAGAGACGACGATCCCGGAAGAAGTCATTCTCTGTTGTCGAATACCCAGAAGTGACTGCAAACATGGTGTGACTGAGTCCCACACCAAGTAAATCTAAAGAGAAGCAGCTGGCTGTCAGTTCAGAAGAGTCAGAGGTTGATCGATCTCTAGGTTTGAAGGATATGCTTATTAAACCTGAAGGGGTTTACCGACACACTCGGACCCGCACATGAGCGATTGCCCCAGTCCACTACAGTCTGTTGGCCAGGGGAATTGAGGTGCATGATGAGCACTCTGCCATCATTGAATCTCAGTCTTTGAATTCTAGTTCGGAGACAATCGCCTTTGCTTACATGGCGAGAACTCCTGAGGAAGTGGCCAGGCAATTCGAAGAGCAGGTCCGAGTCCCTAGAGAACAACTCGATATGATCAAGCTCAGAAAGAATCTATCGACACCTTTAAGCAGATGCTGTCACAACTGCTTAAGAAGAAAAAAAACCAAAAGGTAAAGCTCTTTTCAAGAAGTTCAAGGGCAAACAGAAGGAGGAGAGCTCATCTTCTGCAAACATTGAGAGTGAAGAGCATTTCAATTCTGAACCACCCAAATCTTCATCTGAAGAGGAGGATAACTCAGAGAATGGAAGCAGTCATTCCAAGAGGATGAGCAAATTGGAGCAACGCCTCGAGGCCTTCGCGAACCGAGTTGTGTCCAAGATGTGGGGATAGTCCGATCCTACTCAGCAGAGTGGGACACGAGCTGCCTACTCTCTCAAGTTCAAGGCAACGACCCTCCATACTTTCGACTGTAAAGGGTCACCGAACCAACACATATACTAGTTTAAATCCCAAACTGAGAATGTAGTATGGAATAATGCTATCATGGCTTGTTTATTCATTGGCACTCTTAAAGGGGTTGCCTTTGAATGGTTCATGAAACTTCCTGCCGGCTCGATCAAGATGGCCGACCTCGAGAAGTTGTTTCTGGCTCGTCTTTTTTGAAGATAATACAGAAATTTCAGTGCCAACTCTCCTTGCAGCCAAGCAAAAGAAAGGAGAGTCCATTAAAACTCTCGTTGAAAGATTTCGGAGCATGGCACTCCGTTGTCCCAGTGGCTTGACCCAGCCACGCTGTTGAGACATATCGCCACAATTTGCAAACTGCTCTCCTTGCTCAAATGGGAGTGGCAGAATGTCGCAGTTGGAAGCAGTTGGTGTTACAAGGCGAACAGGCGAAAGAAATTGTCGCCCGGGTTAGAGATGAAGAAAATAGCCAGCCAAGACCTGACAAACCAACGCGGCGAGCCCCAGAGTTGTCTTCTCAACACAGGAGAAGGGATACTCTAGCAATCGAGGTCAAATCACCTTCAAGGACCCAGTCAGTCAGAGGACGGCTTCCGGCTAACCACGTGCCAATAAATTGTACTCTTTCAAGGATGAGCATGCGGTCTCTTTGTTCAAGTTACTTCAAAAGAGTAACAAACTTATATTGTCGGAGATCAGGCGTCCTGAAGAGGTGGGGAAGACTAATGATCCTAGCTACTGTTTATATCACAAGATGCTGGGACTCCCTATCAAGAATTGCTACATCTTCAAAGACGTTCTTCAAGCTCTGATCGATGCAGAGGTACTTCAGCTCCGTTCAGAGCAGAAAAAGGTGACTGCTAACATGACAGCTACATCACTTATTTAATTTGGTCGGGATCTCCCGCCAGCACCAATCGGAGTGATTCTCATCCCGAAAGGGGAACTAAGAGTGATCAATACGGATCCTCATAACCAGAAGGAGAAAGGTCTCTCTGTTCCTACTCCTCGAGAAGAGAATATGGGTCCATCCTGACATTATTGAAAGCCAGCAGTGGACGAATGTCACAAGCAGGAAGTCCATAGGCAGGCCAAAGCATCCTCCAGCAATGTGGTGGGTATCTCTACAAGAGAGATCGAAGATGTCGCCTCCCTCTTTAGGAGAAGAGTCAGCCTTCGCTGCTGACACAGGCGCACCTTTCACATCGAAAACTCGATCTGGCAAGTAACACTTGAAACTGATGGTAGACTTCCCCCAACCGGCTGAGGAGACAATCGAACAGTCCATGAGGCCATCCGTGGAAAAACAGAAAGAAGTTTGGTATGTCAAAGCTCTTCAGAAAAGCGGTGTGGGACCATTAACTCTTTTCCGTTTTGATGTCATGACTCAATTGGCCAACATCTCTGCTCGAATCGCTCTGTATGAACTCCTGAGGCTTTCCAAATCTACAAGGGATGTCTTAAGAGAAGCATTAGCAGATACATAGGTTTTCATTACCCAGATTCCTGCTATATGCGGAGAGGAAGAAGGCAACCATTGTCACCACACCTCAAAGAAGTTTCCCTGCATCACCTTCACCCCAGAGGACGTGCAAGTTAAAGGAAAACATGATAGATCTGTGTATTACACAAGATATATCGGATCATCTGAAGTGAGTCGTATTCAGGTTGATCCAGAATTTGCGTTGAGCATTATGCCCTGCAACATTTGAGGATCCCCACCCACCGATTAACTGCCATTCAGATGATTATCTATGGCTTCAACGCCAATGGTATGCGCCCGATGGGGAAAATCAAACTCAAGTGTCAAATTGAGGATCTGAAATCTGAGGTGACATGTTATGTCATTGACGCCAACACCTCATATAATCTGCTGCTGGGACGACCTTAGATTCACCGCAACTCCATCGTTCCATCCACTTTTCATCAAGTAATGAAATACATCGATGAAGATGGAAAAGTCAGAATGTTGATTGTCGAAAGGCATCCGTTCAAAGGAGTCGAAAATTATTTAACTGATTCCCTCTTTTATTAGGATTCTCTTGAGGTTAATGAGAATCCACACCCGGAAAAACGTGACTCTGGCAACGAAGCTGATACAGAGCCATAAGAAGAGTGTCTCTGAGAAATAAATCCCCTTGTAACGAGCATTAATAAGCTCGATTTCGATACCACCGCCAATGTTGAAGGCGAGTGGCTTATCAATGAAAATTTGGATTTGGCTTACTTTTCTGCATTTGCTTCTGATTCTTACCGTCAGATACCAGTACTGATATAGACAGGTCAGCAGTGAATGCTCTGACATCATTGTGTGCACCAATGAAGTCATCTCTCCTGGTACGCGAAAAGATTGGAGATGCACATAATGCTCTCTTTGAAGTACCAGCCAAGCAGAAAGGTCAAAAGCCAATCCTATTTGGAATATTCGAATCTTGAGCCCATAGCTTGTGAAAGCTCAGGGAGCGGTTCAGAGTTTTCACAATTCTTCCATTATGGACAAAAGACACGTCACATGATGGAAAGGATGGGGTACAATCTTACCAAAGAATCAGGCCTTAATTTCGGCAGAGGAAAGCAGTACTGCTTCGTTCATTTGTACCGAAAGGCAAAGACCCTGATTATTATCACAAGACCTGAAGAGGACTTGGTTATCTATCTACGCTAGTCTCGTCAGATCTCGAGTCTGAAGAAGTCTATCATGACAGCTCATCTGCAACATCGTCGTGGCACTCAGATGTCAGTGTCGGTAATATCTTTGAAAATCTCTCAGTGAATATGGTATCAATCAACTATTTAGAAGATGACGGAGAAGATACCTTTAAATCTGAAAATTAGTCCAGTCGAACACGGATCGATAGATTAAATACTTAAATACTCTTTGAGATATACACTTTGAACAATGCGAACCACCCACTAAGGATTAAGTGACTCAGATAAATCTTGGAGATGAGGCTAACCCAAAGCCCATTTTTATGAGTGAGAGCTTATGACCTTCTGAGAAAGAAGACCTAATACAGCTCATACGAGAGTATATAGATGTCTTCGTTTGGAATTATGAGGACATGCTCGGGCTCGATTCCCAGATTGCTATGCATCATCTCAACATCGATTCGGACACCAAGCCAGTTAAACAACAACAGCGACGGTGAGATCATTGAAGCAATCAAATTAGAAGTCAATAAGCTCATAGACTCTGGTTTTGTCAGGGAAGAGCAACATTTTGATTAGGTGGCTAACATAGTTCCTGTTCCCAAGAAGAATGAGAATATCCAGATTTGCATCGACTACCGCGAAATGAATGCCGCTTGTCCAAAAGACGAATTTTCTCTCCCGATCACGGATGTCATGATTGACAATATGTGCGATTTGAGAGGATGCTTTCATGGACGGCTTCTCAGGGTATAATCAAATAAAGATGCACCCTGATGATGAAAAACACACATCTTTCAGTACGCCCTTGGGAGTATATTACTACACAGTAATGCCCTTTGGCTTGAAGAACGTTGGTGTGACATATCAACGCGCGCTATGAATGTGATCTTCCATGAGCATATACGCAAGATTGTAGAATGCTATGTCGATAATATCACCGTGAAAAGCCGTGATAAAGGCAATCATCTCGCAGACCTGAAGAGAGTGTTCGACATCATACGGTCTTACCAGTTGAAAATGAACCCAAGCAAGTCCTTCCTAGGGGTAGCCAGTGGCAAATTTCTTGAATTTGTTGTTACATCCAAAAGAATTCACATGGATCAAGAGAATTCGTGCCGTCCAAGAGATGCAACCTCTGAGAAATTTTAAAGAACTCAGAGGCTTACAGGGACGATTGGCATATATCTGAAGATTTATATCAAATCTTTCAAGACGCTGTCAACCCTTCACCAAATTAATGAAGAAGGGAGTCTCATTCGTTTGGGATAATGCTTGCCAAGAAGCATTCGAAGAGATCAAGGAGTATCTCACACACCCACCCGTTTTGGTAGCTTCAGTATCAGGAAAACCTTTCCAGTTATATGTTCGAGTTATGGATCATTCCCTGGGAGCTTTGCTAGTTTAAAAACAATGATCAGAATCACGAACATGCAATCTACTATTTAAGCAGAATAATGATTGGGCAGAGCACCGTTACAACCCAATCGAGAAAGAATGCTTAGCGTTAGTTTTCGCCATCCAGAAGATGCGTCACTATCTTATGGGGCAACACATTCACGTCATCTCCAGAGTTAATCCCTTGAGATTTCTCACGACAAGACCATCTTCGCTTAATTGCAGATTAGCGAAATGGGCCATATTGCTCTCACAATATGAGATGCAATTCATGCCACAAAAGGCGATCAAGGGTCAAGCTGTAGCAGATTTCCTGACCGATCATCCATTTCTAGGAACTTCAAAACTTTATGACGATCTCCCAGACGAGATTGCAGAAGTTAACTTGATCAACGCCTCCTTAGAAGAACAAGTGTGGCAACTATTCTTCGACAGAGCATCGAGGACAAGTCTCGAGGGAAATATCGTCGCAGATGTGGGTAGTACTCATTTCCCCACATAATTATGTAATCCCGTGTACATTCTCATTAACTGAGCCATGTTCCAGCAACGTTTCGTAATACAACACTCTCTTGATCGGGATGCAACTTGCTGAAGAGATTGGAATCAAAATCCTCGAAGCGTACGGTGATTCAAAGCTTATTGTCAACCAGGTTCGCGGGGAATACGAAGGCTGACATGAAGACTTGGTGCCCTATCACAACGCGACCATTGACATGACAGAGAAGTTTAAAAACTTCTACATTGATCATGTATCGCGTCAGCAAAATGCACATGCAGATGCATTGATGTCACTCGCTGCTTCATTGGCTCTTCCAACCGGATCCATGGAGAGAGTACTTGTCTACAGTCGTGACTTGTACTGTTGCAAATTCGCCCTTGATGACAGTAGAACTCCTAGAGGAGACTTTCAAGTTAAAGAGGTTCTTGAGACTTCTACAAGTCTCGAACTTAGGGATTGGCGATTCCCTTATATAGATTTCGTCTTGTACGACATATTGCCTGATGACCGTAAGGAGGCAGCTGCTATCAGGGGGAAAGCTCCTCGATTCTATTACAATGCGATCATGAGAATATTGTATCGCCAATCGTACGATGGGATCTTGCTCCGATGCTTTTCACACAGAGGCACATGAGGCGCTTAAAGAAGCTCATGATGGTATGTGCGGAGCTCACCAACTCGGCCCCAAGCTCGGAGACCAGCTTAAAAGACTTGGCTACTATTGGCCGAAGATGATCCATGACGCCATCACCTTTGCTAAGCGATGCCATGCCTGTCAAATCCACGGTGACTTTGTCCATCAAGCACCGCGACATCTTCCTCCGCCATCTGCGACATCTTCCTCCGACGTTCTCTTCATGGCCATTTGAGATGTGGGAATGGATGTTATAGGACCCATCAGCCCTCCAACATCCAAAGGACATCGCATCATCTTGGCCATAACAGATTACTTCTCTAAATGGGGGAAGCTGTTTCCCTAAAGGAAGTAAAGACACCAAACGGGATCAAGTTCATCAAGCATCACGTGCTCTACCACTTCGGGGTACCCTGACGAATTATCCATGATAATGCCCCCAATTCGTCAGCCAAGCATTCCGAAGGTTCTGTAATAGATTCAGAATTCAAAGTTTGTCACCAACGACATATTATCCAATTGCCAACGATCTTGCAGAAACCTTCAATAAGACTGTTGGAAAGCTTTCTCAAGAAATTTGTCTCAAAAAGTCAACGTGACAGGGACAACAAATTAGGAAAATGTTTGCGGGCTTACTGTACAACCGTAAGAACAACAAAAGCCACACCATTTTTCTTGGTGTATGGATGTGAAACTGTACTTCCATTGGAGATCCGGATCCCATCCCTCTGAGTTGCCTTAACAACTAGGATGACGGACGAAGAAAAGCATCGATTCCGCCTCCAAGAGTTGGATGCTTTAGACGACAAACGTCTGCAAGCCCAACAACAAATCGAGCTCTATCAAGCTTAATTTTCAGAGCTTTCAATAAGAAATTCAGAGAACGGATTTTCAAGAAAGGCGACCTTGTCTTAGCCGTCAGAAGATCCATGGTTATGACACATAAGACAAAAGGGAAATTCCAACCCAAATGGGAAGGACCCTTTTGTGGTAGAGTCGGTCTACTCAAATGGAGCATACCACCTTATAACTCCGAACGGCGATACGCTCATGATGTCGATCAACGATAGATTCTTGAAGAAGTACTATCCAAAGAGGGACCCTTCTCATGATCAGGTTAATACCACACATCTGATCAAAGCTTTACCCTGATCAATCAGATGCATTAGGGTTCGAGATCCAAGATGTATGGAAGAGCGCCAAAGAAGAGCTTTCAATGGATCACATCACGGTCGATTGACGCCGAACCGATCGAACAATGTTGACCCCTCTGATCAAAACCTCACTCTATTCAATTAGATGCAGTAGGGTTTGGAATCTAAGATGTTTGGGAGAGCACTAAAGAAAAGCTTCCTCCTTCAGCCAATCACCTCACGGTCGATCAACGTCGGATTGACCAAAAAGTGGTGACATTATGATGCATGATGTAACATTGAAGAAATGATAAAGACAAATGTTAGCCTTTAGCCTTGTCACTCTTCTCTAGTATATAAACATGCACCTATCTTCAACTTAAAAGAATAGGTCATATTTTGAAGTCGAGCATACCTAAGCATCCAGAAGGATGGCTCATCTAGCCTGACTTTTTCATATGTAATGGTGGCATGCCTCCCTGCTCCTGTTTGATCGATTGAAGCTTGACGACAAAGGGTCCGAGCAATCGATTGGAGGGTCAAATGAGTTTATCTGATGGCTTATCAAGCCAAACTCATTGACGAAGGTTCGTGACGCATCTTTACAGAACCTTTTCATGGTTTCCATATCCATATCAAAATGGGGCAACCAAATGAAGATCCAAGAGGACTTAACGAGGAGGTAATCTCCGGACAAACCCTCGCGGAATTCATGTCCACCTCTGTGGCCTCCTGCTTATATGCAGGAGGCACACTACACTACATCCAACACCTCCGACGGCTAAAGGATAGAGGAAACAGTTAGCATTTTAGTCCAGCAAAAAATCCTCGACAACTTATCATGTTGAGGGAAATAGCATGGCTAGCCCAAATCAACGGTAGTTGTTTAAAGCATACCAAATCCATTGATAGCTGAGGGTTTGCTAAAAATCCTAAGGGACCTGATCCCGCTTTCCCTCCAAAATCTCTTACCAATTCCCGTCTATAGGATCTATACACAAGGTGATACAAACACTCTAGGGGGTAATAGAGTTTATAAACTTTTAAAAAAAACTACTTGCAGGAAAGTAAATGCCATAATAAATCTCAGAAAATGCAAACGCAAATACACGAGATTTATTTTGGTTCGGTTCTTGTGACCTATGTCCAGTCCCCAAGCAACCGTTTGAGATTTTTCTTATCTTGATTTGATACACCCCAAATTAACTCCTTGTACACCACTTGACAAAATACCCTTTGCCAAATCTGTATAACTCTTCTCTATACCAAGAAGACGACTCTTTGATTGATTACAATGTATCCTATAAGCCTTGAAACTTGTACATGATTGTGAACAAAGTATCTTATAGGAGAATTCTCAGAATTCTTCACAAAATATTTGGAATTGTGTGAAGAACAGAAAGTAGAAACAAGTTTTCTGAAGAACAAAATTTTTGAAGAGTTTTGGACAGAAACTTATGATTTGAATTGGTGATTACATCCAAGGACAACATCTCTATTTATAGGTGAAATCAATGGTCAGTTAGGGAAGTTATCAACTCAAATTTGAAAATCAGAACGTTGGATAAAACACCAGAAAATTAAAACCGAATAACAGTTAGAAACTGACATTAGTCGACTAGGATATGAGAGTTAGTCGACTAATATAAGAAGTTTTTTCTGAGTTAGTCGACTAGCCTAAATATCAAGTCGACTATAGAAGGATAACACAGAATGATAAATCTCTGGAAACTAAAATTAGTCGACCAGCAGAGTTTTAGTCGACTAATGTTGCTTACAGTCAACAAACAAAGAATAGATATTTTTCTGTGAAGAGACTTAGTCGACTATATAACATAGTAGTCGACTATAGGATTTGTTAGTCGACTATAGAAAGGGGTTAGTCGACTATGAGACTATTTTGTGTGTGTGATCAAGGCTTTTAACAAATTCTAAAAAAATAGTAAATATCCTTGAATAATCTTGAGCAATCAGAACTCAGTACTAGTCTTGTAGATTAAGCTCTAATGAATCTGCATCACATTTGTTATCATCAAATCTATTATCATCAAACTGTAAGTTCCAACATTCGCGTCTGTTCTTCAAAATTCTGGTCTTTATACAATATTTTCAATTGAATCTAGGCAAGGGTATTTCCTTTTTGATTCACCTCTTTTACACTAATTTAACCTATGAAGATAATGATTCTGTTCATATTTATTCTCTGGTTAAAGGTGTTCATATCAAATTATCTCTAAATCTTTAGGTCGTATCCTCTCTATTCCGTATCACGGCCCATTCCTTAATGATATTGAAATGGATGATGATGAAGTTTATCTCATATCTTCCTTCCATGTCAAGTACCACCAATGACAAACACCAAATTAAAATCTGTTCATCGTCTAATTGGTCGTATCCTTGCTTACAATTCTGCCCAAATCGAGAGTTATGATTATTACTCCCGTGACTTAGCTACCTGTGTCTATGCCATCACGGCTGGACTTGAAGTTAATTGGGTTAAGATCATATTTGATAACCTTGTCAAGAGCATACTTCTTTCTTACCCTATGGAGCTTTTCTGTCTCGTGTTTCGAAAATTTAAATTAGATCTTGCTTTTGAAACTAGTATCGTTAAGGTTTTCGAACCATTTGATCGTGCTGTTGTCCATCGCATGAAACTTCTTGATTTCTCTCAACCTCCAGCACAACCACAACTTCAACCCTCTCCTTCTCCACAAAGTTCTACTCAAGCTCCTTCCTCCTCCACTCAACCTCCATTCACTGAACCCCTTTCTCTCAAGCATCTCCTTCCTTTCCTGATGCCTTCTATAATTCTATCTCTGCTTCATTCACTGTACCCCCTGTTTAACCCCTGCATGAGACAGAAACCCCTGCAAGGAGAACAACACTGAACCCTTCATTCACTGAACCCCCTGTTTAACCCCTGCATGAGACAGAAACCCCTGCAAGGAGAGCAACACTGAACCCTTCATTCACTGAACCCCTGCAAAATTTTGTTTAACCCCTGCACGAGACAGAAACCCCTTCAAGGAGAACATTGAACCCTTCATTCACTGAACCCCCTGCAAAATTTCAGCAGAGATAGAGTTATAGAAGGCATCAGGAAAGGAAGTGTTTGAGAGGAAGGGGTTCAGTGAATGGAGGTTGAGTGGGAAGGAGCTTGAGTAGAACTTTGTGGAGGAGGAGGGGTTAGGGTTGAGGTTGTGGTTGTGGTTGTGGTGGAGGTTGAGGGAAGTTAAGAAGTTTCATGCGATGAAGAACAACACAATCAAATGGTTCAAAAACCTTGACGACACTAGTTTCAAAAATAAGATCTATTTTAACTTTCCGAAACAGATGAGACAGAAAAGCTCCATAGGGTAAGAAAGAAGTATGCTCTTTGACAAGGTTATCAAATATGATGTTAGCCCAATTTAACTTCAAGTCCAGTCATGATGGCATAGACACAGCTAGCTAAGTCACGAGAATAATAATTATAACTTCCGATATTTGGGCAGATATTGTAAGGATACGACTAAATTAAACGAGTAACATGTTTTAATTTGATGTTTGTCATTGGTGGTCCTTGGACTGAAAGGAAGATATGAGATAAAACTTCAATATCGTCCATTTCGATATCATTAAGGGATAAGCCGGGATACAGAATAGATAGGATACGAGCTAAAGATTTAGGAGATAATTGATATGAATACCTTTAACCAGAGAATAATATGAACATAATCATCATTATCTTCATAGATTAAATTAGTATAAAAGAGGTGGATCAAAAAGGATAATACCCTTGCCAAGATTCAGTTGAAAACATTGTATAAAGACCAGAATTTTGAGTAACAGACGCGAATGTTGGAACTTACAGTTTGATGATAATAGATTTTGATGATAACAAATGTGATGCAGGTCATTGGAGCTTAATCTACAGAGCTAGTACTGAGTTCTGATTGCTCAAGATTATTCAAGGATATTTACTATTTTTTTAGAAATTTGTTAAAAGCCTTGATCACATACAAAATAGTCTTATAGTCAACTAACGCCTTTCTATAGTCGACTAACATATCTTATAGTTGACTTACTATGTTATATAGTCGACTAAGTCTCTTCACAGAAAAATATCTATTCTCTATTTGTTGACTGTAAGCAACATTAGTCGACTAACTTTTTCTGCTGGTCGACTAATTTTAGTTTCCAGAGACTTATCATTCTGTGTCAGCCTTCTATAATCGACTTGATATTTAGGCTAGTCAACACCCAAGCAAAACTTCTTATATTAGTCGACTAACTCTCATAGCCTAGTCGACTAACGTCAGTTTCTGACTGTTATTCAGTTTTGATTTTCTGGTGTTTTCTCCAACGTTCTGATTTCAAATTTGAGTTGATAACTTCCCTAACTGACCATTGATTTCATCTATAAATAGGGATGTTGTCCTTTGATGTAATCACCAATTCAAATCATAAGTTTTCTATCTAAACTCTGTTCAAAAATTCTGTTTTTCAGAAAACTTATTTCTATTTTCTGTTCTTCACACAATTCTAATTCTTTTGTGAAGAATTCTGAGAGTTCTCCTATAAGATACCTTATTCACAATCAAATACAAGTTTCAAAGCTTATAGGATACATTGTAATCAATCAAAGAGTTGTCTTCTTGGTGTAGAGACGAGTTGTACAGATTTGGCAAAGGGTGTTTTGTCAAGTGTGTACAAGGAGTTGATTTTGGGGTGTATCAAAATCAGGATAAGAAAAATCTCAAGCGGGTTGCTTGGGGACTGGACGTAGGTCACAAGAACCGAACCAGAATAAAATCTCTTGTGTTTGCGTTTGCATTTTTCTGAGATTTATTTTGTACATTTACTTTCCTGCAAGTATATTTTTTAAAGTTTATAGATACTATTCACCCCCCTCTAGTGTTTGTGTTGCCTTATTTATAGATCCTACACTTGGTATCAGAGCAAGGATGGCAACAGAGTTTCCTTCATCACAATTCAAAGAAAGACATTCTACATAATGTACACCATTATTTGATGGATCAAATTACAACCACTGGAAGTGTAGAATGAAGATTTACTTGCAATCACTCAACTATAAACTATGGAACATAGTGGAAGCACCATGCACCAAACCTACCACCAATTATGATGCTGGAGTGAAGACCAAAAAAAGTCTGTCAATCTTGATGCCAAAGCAATGAACACGCTTTTTTGTGCCTTCAATAAAGAAGAATTCAATCGTGTGTCAACGATCAGATCTGCAAATCAAATATGGCAGATTTTACAGGTAACACATAAAGGTACAAATAAAGTTAAAGAATCTAAAATCTCTATTGTTCACAGGTATGAACTCTTCAAAATGAAAGAGAATGAAACCATTGTAGAAATTGTTACAAGGTTCACCGAATTACAAATTCCTTAGCAGCCCTTGAAAAGAATACACTCAAGTTGAAAATGTTAGAAAGATTCTTCGTGCACTCACATCAGATTGGAAGAAGAAAACTACTGCAATAGAAGAAGCAAAGACCTCTCAACTCTGTCATTAGAAAACCTTATTGGTAATTTGATGGCATATGAAGTTCAACTTGAAGATAGGAAGAAGGATGAACAACAACAATCAAAGAAGAAAGACTTGCCTTTCATACAACTTCAGATTTGGACAATTCAGATGATGATGAAGAGAAAATGACAATGATCTCAAGAAAATTTAGAAAGTTCTTAAAACAAGATAAGTTTAAAAAGAACAAAGATACTAATGATTATCCTATTTGTTTTAAGTGTAACAAATCAGGTCACATAAAGAAGGATTGCCCATTGATGAAATCTAAAGGAAATTTCAAAATTTTAATAAGTTCAACAAAAAGAAGAAAGCCTTCCAAGCAACTTGGGATGTTAGCGATTCATCTTCTGACGACGAAAAAGAAGCTATTGAAATCGCCAATATTTGTTTCATGGCTTATGGCTTAAGAAGATGAGGTACAAGACTATACTGAATTATTAAAAGCATTTAATGAACTTTATGATGATTTCAAGAATGAGAAGATTAAAAATAAAGTTTTAACAAAGAAAATGACAAACTTATCAAAGAAAATTCACTTTATATTTCTCAAATATCTTCCTTAATTCTCAAAAATCTGACTTTGAAAAAGTTATTTCATCTTTAAAAATGGATAATGAGAATTTCTTAAAAAAGAATTCTTTGCTTAAAAAAAAACTATTTCTTTAAATTCTAGAATTACTATTTTAGATAAAAAAATGACTAGTTTTAAAATTAAATATGAAGAAATTTTGAAAAATGTGACAAAATTTAATAAAGAAAAAGAAAATTTAAATTATTTATTGTCTTATCAAAAGATGTCAATAATCATTTGGTCTTGGATTTTCAAAAGATAAGTTTGAAAAACCTACACATGTATATTGGTCTTGGATTTTTAAAAAAATAATGTTAGAAAATCTACACATTTTATCATAATCCATATAATTCTTTTGTGAAAAGAGAATACTAATACTATTTCAAAAAGTATTAGGAACAAAATATATGGATTCATAAAAATCTAAATAATGTGGATAAAAATGCTTATATTGCATCATATATACATCATATATGTAATTCTGGTAATTATGTTTATACTAACAAATAGAAACCAAATTCAAATTGGATTTGGGCTCCTAAAGGCTAATCTTTTTTCGGACCCTATCATGATGGGTACCATACAAAATATTTTATCTTATAGGTACCTTATAAAGAGAAGAAGAAAAGTGAATACTTGATAGTGGTTGTTCCAACACATGACCGGTCACATTAAAGTACTGTCTTCCGTTCAAATCAAAAAGGGAGGTACAGTAATATTTGGAGACAATAACGAAAGAAAGGTTATTGGTATTGGCATGGTTGGTAACATTTCGAAACCCCTTGTTGAAAATATTCTTTTGGTAAGAGATTTAAAACACAATCTATTAAATATTAGTCAGTTATGTGATAAGGGTTATAAACTTGTTTTCAAAAAACATGCATGTCTATATATGATACCAACATGAAAGATATTCTGTTTAAAGGTTCTCGTAACAATAATATTATGAGTTATCAATAACTTGTTTATCATCAAATGATAACTTATGTTTAATTGCTTCTAATAATGACTATTTTTTATGGCATAAAAGATTTGGTCATTTAAATATGAAAACTATTTCTAAGATTTTTAAATTTGATTTAATTAAAGGTCTTCCAAAAATAGCTTTTAAAAAGGATTATTTTTGTGATTCTCGTCAATTAGGAAAACAAGTTAAATCATCTTTTAAATCTAAAGATTTAGTTTCTACTAATAGACCTTTTGAATTGTTGCATTTGGACTTATTTGGTCCTACTCGTGTTGCTTCTTTAAATAAAAATATGTATGTTTTTGTTA